>JAQMYJ010000010.1:12125381-12144229 GCA_030014305.1 Clarias laeviceps | reverse complement strand
ACGCAGCCGCGCAAAGCCGCGGCAAGTCACGGGATCCCTTTTCTCAAAACGTGCATTTTTACTGGCGACATCTGTATATATATATATATATGTGTGTGTGTGTGTGTATATGTATATATATATATATATATATATATATATCTACTGCATGCTAGGAGGTATAGTGGCATTGTGTTTAGCACTATGGCCTCCCACCTCCATGGTCGAAGGTTCAAGTCTCACATTTTGATCTATTTGCATGTCCTCCTTGTGCTCGGTGGGTTTCCTCTGTGTTGTCCAGTTTCTCCAACAGTCCAAAGACATGCAGATTAGGCTAACTGGGTGTGTTTGTGCCCTGTTTTTGATTGAGAGTGAGTGAATGAGTATGACATGCTGCAGTAGGTAGAAAGCAGGGATGTTTTAAGGTCCAATTAGCAAAGCAATGTATACAACAATTCGGATACTGTACAAGAGCTTCAGTTAATGTTGGCTAGTTAACCATGACTGCTTTGGGTATTACAGCACACCAGGTTATTTTAGAGTTTACACAGAGTGCTGTGAAAACCAAAACAGAATTGATGAGCAGTCAAGAAGAATGGCCAGGCTGTTTTGAGCTGACAGGAAGATAGACTGCAGTACAGACTACAGCTGTGCAGAAAAGCATGTCAGAACATCCTAAATCATAAGGTAAATGGACTATAATAGCAAAAAGTACACATCAGGTTTCATTCCTGTTAGCCTATAACGAGAATCAAAAGCCAGTCTTAGAAGTCTAGGCATTTCGTGTCCATAGAGCTGCACTTTCCTGAACAAGTGTAATACTACTGTAGTTTTCCCAAAAGTATTACAGCAGTACTAAAGCATGCAATAACAGTTTTTTTTTAAGGATAGTCTATTATGCACATTCCACAAGAAATGAAATATTACGTCTATACACTGAGAGTACTCTGGTCATAAAGGTTGTCAACATTTATTTAATCATCTTTAAATGCTTGCAACTCCAGGGTCTGGGTTCGATTCCTGCCTCATGTCTGTGTGCATGGAGTTTGCATGTTCTGCCCATGCGTTACCTCTGGGTACTCTGGTTTCCTCCAACAGTCCAAAGACATGCAGATTAGAGTCAAATTGTTCATAGTGTGTGTGTGCCCTGCGATGAATGGATACCCTGTCCAGTGTCCCACTTGTGCCATAAGTCTCCAGAGATAGGCTCCAGGCCCCCTCAACCGTGTATAGAGGATAAAGCAGTTGAGTGAGTGAGTGAGTGGGTTTGGACCATCAACTTTTTTTTTTTTTCCTTTTTCCCCTTCACTTCATGTGAATAATCCAGTTTACTGTTGTTAATATTTACTAGATAATCTTTACACTATCAACTTGTCCCTTTTTTTTTTTTCATTTTCTTCAATTAAATAGTCCAGTTTCTACCTTTTGCTATTAAGTTCATGATTTATAGTTCATGATTTATGATTTTAAGTTAATACTTATGTTGAACAGTATGTACATCAAGTATAATATATCAAGATACAAAATATTACCATGTTTAAATATAATTGTAGAAAGGTATTTTTGATCCATGCAGTTATTACATACTGTTTTATTTATTATAGCCGTAATGATTACTTCTGCAATATACAAAAGGCTACAGTACATACTGTAGGTTTAACTATATTATACAGTATTATCAGGAGTGTACAGAAAGGGAGAGATGATAATGCTTAGACAAAAACGAGCAGCATTACCGTAATCTACTGTATGCTAGACTACAAGCAAAAGAATCTTATCTATTGATTGTGAGCCTGACACCTCAGCAATACTCAACAAACGTATTGTAAGTGTTTACTGTAGATCTGTGCATTAAGACACTTTCTTACTTCCTTTGTAAGCTTTTATCAAGCTGCTATTGCCGAGCTGTTGTTCATATGGAGTCCATGGAGAAACTTGGAAAATAGCCTATAAACAAGATTAGCAGCATGCCAGTGCAAACCAACAGAGATGCTAAGTGCTGCGCTTGAGACAAGCGAGTGCTTTAAATCGCATCTTTTATCATCTTCCCTTTTCGTTTCTTAATTCCAGTTTCTTTCCTTACTGCTATTCATTCTACAGTATAACATTAAAGGCACTCATCATGTTTTTTTTTTCCTTTTCTTGGATGACCCTTTCACCTGTGTCGTTCACGTTATTCAAATACCATATTGTCTTGTGTATGAACACAGATGGAATATAAACGTCTCTCTGACTTTCCTGGGAAATCCCCAGAGGGGAGTATATTAGATGCTCCTCAGCACACTGAATTTGAGGTGATTGATTTGACTGTCCTGAGGTCTCTCTCTCCCATCATAGGAATGGCAGATGTAACTTATTTAAGGTTGCACATAATGTCCTGTGATGGCAGAAAACTTTCACTGAACTTGGCAATTTAGAAAGAATGGACCATATTTATCAAAGGCGTGCAGAAATGAGCGCAGATCTGAGCAGACAGAATGATGCATCTGATTCATGAAACCGCTGTGCGACATTAAAATGAGCAGTGATCTGAGCGGGGATGATGAATCGGCCTCGTCTGCATCGACTCCCGCCCATTAGTCCATTATTTACATTATATTACTACGACATATCTCAATTTATTCTCATATGCATGTGATTTACATGAAAAACACCATTATTTATGCAGGGTTTGTGATAGTGAGCCAATAAAAGGAGAACATTTCAAGCATTAATCTGTTAGGAAAAGAAAGAAGGAAAAAAAGTCAAAAATCTGAGTAAGGAAAACCCATTAATGATGGTAAAAACGGATGCTTTTGTTACTGAGAATGTATTTATGGCTGTCCCTTTTCTTAATGTTTTAAAGCAATAAAAACTGTTTAAAGCTCTGATAAGGCATTTTTCAATCTCTTTTTATTTTCTCTTATGAACTCTACATTTTATTCCTGGGAGTTAGAAATTAGGTCAGAATTTATAAATATATTCCTGTCAAATAAAGCTTTATTATAAATATAGTTGAACCTATAAGTAGTTATTCCAATTTGAAAGGTTTCCATCTTGGACAATCCAGTGTTTTGTCACATGATCTCTATTATCAGACATTTGTAGTGTACAGTATGTGTAATTAGAGTGGATGGGAATTTATTAACATGATATACTTAACAAGACAACTTTATAGGAGTTATAAGAGTTTTTTTTTTTTTTTTTAAAGAAGCAAGAAATAGTGCCAACTTTTATTAAGCTGATAATATTTTGTGCATTTTTTTTCTTTGATTCACTTGGGTATGACAAACAAGATAAGTATGAATTTTGTTTGATTTTTATTTTTATAAAAGCTACAACTCCACCTCCCACAGTTATGTCTCAATGAATAAATCAGCCAGCAGTTGTGTTTGTGGGAATCTAAGCATTAGTCTCGCTTCAGTACATGTGGACAGCTCCCTATCCTAGCACAGATATGCACCATATAATGTCTGTTTGTGCATCAACTGACCGCATGGCCATCAGTCGTGCCCTAAGGTTTATAACATTACAGTAGGAGAACCAGACAAAGTGAATGCAACAGCTTTTTACCCCCAGCAGCTTTCCACACACATCTCATGTCACTTGAACACAAATCGCTTATGCATATTTTAAGTTTTGTAACGTTATTTCTCTGCTTCACCACAGAGCGTACACACTGCAGCATATCACATACAGTTGTTGTGAACATCCAAATCACGCAATGTCCTGTTTTGCAGAATGTAGTAGATGTCATCAGTTACTGCTGGACTGATATCAACATTCTCCAAATCCCCTTTGAACACAATTAAACCATTAATGGCAGCTGCTGTGATGGACAGAAAGTACCTTCGCATTGCTGATCATGAGATAAGCGATATGACGCCATTATCATGACTTGTTAGCTTTTGCTCAACAATTCAACCCACCTGGTGCTTTGCTCAAGACTTGGATGTTTAATGTTTAAAAGGTCATATACAGTACTGTAGCAGTTTTCAAAATCAACGAGTAATCAAAAAGAATAATAATTTGCCAAAATTATTTGTGTCCTGGAGATATTAATTTAAAAATAAATAAAGTACTAATTAATTAATTAATTAATTAATTATAATTTTTTAAAAATTAGTATGCTCAAAATTTTTAAATGTAGTCCCAACTTCAACTGGGCAGTTCATTTAAAATTATTTCAAATTAGATTATAACGGTCTGCAAACCACGATGGGTGGTTTGCAGACATTTAATGCTTTTTTTTATTTATTTTTTTTATCAAAACCTCTGAAAAGGGCTTGCCTTTTATCTGGTTCATGAGTAAAGATTTGCAGCAAGTCTTGAAAAATCAAGCACTAAAAAGGGTTCGAGAAGTTATTAGCAGTCCTTTAAAAGTCCTGACAAGTAATAAATTGTGAAGTGTAGCATCTGCTTTGTAACATTTGGTACTGTAGGTAAATCATGATACAACGCTACTTGCTAGCAATGTCCTAGTCATGTTAACCACCAGGTCCAATGAGATCAAAGCAAGTTATCGCTGTATGTCCAATCAGATCACACTCTTACCAGGTATTTATCATGTGCTTGCTACACTGAAATTGCATTTTATATAAATACTGCGACACAAAAAACAGCACTTTTTATCACAAAGTGATGAAAAACTAAGGAATGAGGAACTGGAATTTATACTAAATTCTCTAAACTTGACATAGTGACACATAATTGTGAATTGGAAGGAAAATTATGAATGGTTTTAAAAATTTTTCCCAAAAATTAATATCTGAAAATTGTGCCCAAGTCAATACTTTGTAGAACCACCTTTTGCTGCAATCACAGATGCAAGTCTTTTATCCCTACTAGCTTTGCACAGTTAGAGAATGAAATTTTTGCCCATTCATCTTTACAAAATAGCTCAAGCTAAGTCAGATTGGATGAAGAGTGTTGTTTTCATATTTATTTCTTATTGATACTCTTGATTTTAAGGTCACGAGCGATCCTATAAGCATTTCATTGCATATCGTACTGTATATGACTGTTTATGTGACAATTCAAATTTGAATTTAAACAGCAGTTTTCAAGTTTTGCCACAGATTCTCAATTGTACTTGGACTTTGACATGGTCATTCTAACACGTGAATATGCTATAATCTAAACCAGTCCATTGTAGCTTTGGTTGTATGTTTAGAGCCATTGTCCTCCTGGAAGGTGATTATTTGCCCCACTCTCAAGTCTTTTGCAGTCTCTAGCAGGTTTTTTTTCTAAGCTTGCCCAGAATTTGGCTCCATCCATCTTCTCTTCAAGTCTGACCAGCTTCCGTGTCCCTACTGAAGAAAAGCATGACCACAACATGATACCGCCACCACCATGTTTCATGGTGGAGATGTTGTGTTCAGGGTACTTTTCTTTAATTTAGCCCAAAACCATATTTATTTTTTATCTCAGCTGACCAGAGCACCTTTTTCCACATATTTGCTGTGTCTCCCACATGGCTTGTTGCAAACTGCATATAGGACTTCTTATGTCTTTCTTTCAACAATCGCTTTTTCTCTTGACACTTTTCTATAAAGGCCAGATTAGTGGAGTGCATAACTAAACGTTGTCCTGTGGACAGATTCTCCCTCGAGCTTTGGATCTCTGTAGCTCCTCCAGAGTTACCATGGGCCTCATGGCTGCTTCTCTGATTAATGCTCTCCTTGCCTGGCCTGTCAGTTTCGGTGGACGGCTATGTCTTGGTAGATTTGCAGTTGTGCTATACTCTTTCCATTTTCACATGATGGATTGCACAGTGCTCCGTGACATGTTCAAAGCTTGGGATTTTTTTTTTATAACCTAACCCTGCTTTTAACTTCATGATGCTGTTTGTTCACTAATGTTCTCTAACAAACATCTGACGGCTTCAAAGAACAGCTGTATTTACAGTATATTGGGATTAAGTCACACACAGGACTCTACTAATTAGGTGATTTCTGAAGGCAATTGGTTCCACTAATACTATAGTTCCACTAATAGTTAGGGGTATTATAGTAAATGGGGCTGAATACAAATGCACGCAACAGATTTTTATTTGTAAAAAATATATATATAATGTTTCCTTCCTTGCCACAATTATGTGACACTTTGTTTTGGTCTGTCACATAAAATCCCAAATACATTTACATTTGTGGTTGTAACATGATAAAATGTGGAAAAGTTCAAGGGGTATGAATACTTTTCCAAGGTATTTAACAAATTTTTGTGTAATTGAAATTGAATTTTACCTACAGCACACTATTGGCTATAGTAAAAAGCTAATCTGTGTGACTTACACAGTCAATATGTGACTTAATATGACAGGTCTCAGTTAGTAGATATGTTGAGGCTTGTTATGAGTGGTATCTAGAACCATCAAGAATTTAATTTGGCATTCTGCATTTCAACAATGGTAATTGATTCCCCCAGTGCAGTAAAATGTGATGAAATTATTGCCTGTGGCAATTATACATACACTACAGACGCAATAATGGAGTAGATCATAGACTGCTGAGCAAAGGGGCATCCACAACACCACCTTTATAAGATGGAGAGCAAATATATAGGTTTCATGAATTAGTACTGAGCAATCCGATCAGTGGAGGCACAAATTGTGCAAAATGTGCCTGAATGGTCATGCATGTAAAATTGTGTGGTCCTACAGTACATTCTGATGACAAAATATTATGGGCTGGATCACACATTCAAATACTTATGAAAAAAATATATATTTGGGTTTTTTAATTTGGTAATTTTTTTAAATATACGTGATGTAGTGTAGATTGACTTCATTTTGAGCAAATGACTTTTTAAGGCAGAAACCCTAATTAGCAGTCATTTTGATGAACTTGTGAAATAATTATGCAGAGAAGTGGTCCTCAAGATGAAGACTATACTCCAAATCATTCGAGATTCTGCACTTAAAAAGTTGTTTTTGTGCAGTTATTCAAAATAACATAAAATAAGCATTGGCAAATGTTTTAATTAATAGATCATTATTCTATAAAATTGTCATTTTTTTAGATCAAATGAAATTAAAGCACTAACAAAGAAAACAACACTCATCCCAATCCACAGTATGATTTGCAGTGAAATGCTTATACAACCGTTTGTGACCTTAAAATCTAAATCATCAATAAGGAATGAATTAGGGAAAGGAATAAAAATAGGAATAAAATATAGAAAAACCTAGCTGCAGAAAAAATAGAACAACAAAATATAAAATATAGGATACAAACAAATATATATATATATATATATATATAAAAAAAACTTAGCTGTACAAATATACAATAATGGCTGTACAAATATGGAAAAATGTATATGAAAAATATGGAGAAATGTGCAAAAGTGTGCAAAATGAAATAAAAAGTATGCAAAATGAAAGTATTCTGGACATTTCTGGATTTTTTCGTCTTTTGACTCGTTAATGTCAAAAGTAAAAGTATTGGCTGTGGATTTTATCTCATTCTAAAATACTCAGCTTATTCATAACATCCCAACCACCAAAGTTAACTCCTGTGTGGTGTAACGGTAAAATGCTCACGACTATCATCCAGTGGTTGCTTGAGTTTGATTTTACAGCCATCCATAGCTGTACATTTGGGACAGTCATTAGCTCAGTGTGTTACTGATCAGACGGTTAGTGGTTCACGCCCCAGGTCCTCATTCTGCCACTGTGGGGCCCTTGAGTAAGGCCCTGCTGTCCGGCACTGTAACATAGCTGACCCTGTTCTCTGACCCCAGCTTCCTACATGAGATATGCAAAGAATAGAATTTTACTATGCAACAATGTCCTGTATGTGTGACAAATACTTAACATTATGTCTTATGCACAATGTAATATATATATATATATATATATATATATATATATATATATAATTTTTATTTTTTTTATTTTATTATTTTTTTTTTTCACTCTTAGGTTCCATCGGTGCAGAGCTGACTAGCAATAACGTTAGCATATTCATCACATCTGACGCTGGAAACACATGGAGGCAGGTGAGCATGGCAAAGACTGAGTGACTTCAGAGGATAGATGTACTATCAATATTGATGTGATCTTCAAGTCTATAAATCCACCTGTTATGTACATGAGCTGATAATCAAACTACACCTCCTACAGCAAATTGGATTCAGCGACGTACCCGCAGGTGGCTCTTGAGCACATGATGGTGCGCTTTAAATCTACCGGGGAATGTTATCTAATTAAAAAATGGTGGGCAAAAATAATTACGAAAAATAATTAAGAAAATTTGACGTGGCAGAAGTTAAGGCTTGGATGTTAATAATAGTGTGTATGTGAGTAGAGGTAATTTATTTTTTTTTCTCCTTCCATCACACTGACAATGTCAGGAAGATTTATAATTCATTGTTGTTTTAAGTGCGACCTGTATTATCAGTGTTTTTTTACGTAATCAGGCTGAAAGTTCTTCCCAGGACAAAGACCTGAAATCGCACCATAAATCAACATAAATCTCCTGGCGCAAGACAAATTAAACAAGCTGATGAGACATTATGACTAGGAAGGACATGAAAGACAAAATACTTTATATTGTCAGTCTTGGCCGCTTTTATGCATTTGTGTGTAGGAGCCCTGCATTTTAATATCACAACAAGTTATCGCTCAAAAATATGATTAGAGGGTGTCTGAATAAAAACAACAGGTGAGGCAACAACCACATGAATGCATTTATTCTGTACCTTAGTTAAACACAAATGTGCTTCTTTAAAAAAATTTATAATAATAATAATTATTATTATTATTATTATTATTATTATTATTATTTACATTTAAACCATCATTGTCATGAAAACAACATCAACATACTGTAGGCTAGAACTAATTAGTGAAATCACCTGTTTTATCACAGGGAGAACTATAATAAATAACAGAAGTTATCTTTATACTTTCGGTCACCACTGTATGCTGAAAAAATGGCAACTCTAAAAATATATTAAAATATAGTTATTGCTTCTAAAAAGATAAAATAATTTAATGATATTGGATTTGGAGTGACTGCAGGATGTGTAGGACTTCTGAAAAACCTGTTGGTCTTTCTAACAGTGAAAAAGGTATAAATAAGAGTATAAATACAGCCATAGTTGTCATGGTGATATATTTGTAAAACGTTTTTATATTTTTAAAATGTTTATTAGGTGGCATGATGGCTAAATGGTTAGTACTCTCACCTTGCACCTCAGGTCTGGAGTTTGTATTTTTTCCCTGTGCTTAGTGGGTTTCCTTTGGGCACTCCAGTTTTCTCCCAAAGTCCAAAGACATGCAGATTATCAGGTTATCAAATTAGGCTGATTGGCATTCCCAAATCGCCTATAGTGTGTAAATAAGCATGTGAGTGTTTGACTGCATGTGTGCCCTGCGATGGGTCGGCACCCCGTCCAGGCTGTACCCCACCTCCTGGAATAGACTCCAGGCCCTCCATGACCCTGTACACAGGATAAGTGGTATAGAAGATGTGAATGAATGAATAATGCTTATTATTGTCTATACCGCTTAATCCTGTATACAGGGCCGCTGGGGGCCCTCAGGATCTCAGGAGGGCACGAGACGGGGTACATGCTGGAAAGGGTGCCAATCCATCGCAGGGCACACACTTACACACTCATTCACACACTATGGCCAATTTTGGGGAAGCCAATTAGCCTAATCTGCATGTTTTTAAACTGTGGGAGGAAACTGGAGTACCCAGAGGAAACCCACCAAGCACGGGGAGAACATGCAAACTACATTCACACAGAAGGAGGCAATCAAACCCCCAGACCGTGGGGATGAAAGGCGACAGTGCTAACTCCTAAGCCACATTACTGCCTATTATTAGTATTATTTAAAATGCAATGCAAGTTAGATCAATAAATAGCAGTTGCTTTTAGATAGTCACTGTATGGAAGTATTTTACTATAAATAGGATCTTTTAAATGCAATTTACTTACATCAGAATTTAAATGTTTAGATTGGTTTAAATTTTGTTCCAAAGATTAACATATTTCAGTTATAGTGTACAAAACTGCATGTAATAGAACAAGTCAAAATTTCAAAAGACAAATGAATTTCCCAAGTTACCACACACAGTTCTGGTCCTTTTTTTTTTCCAGATATTTGATGAGGAATTCAGCATCCTATACCTGGACCAAGGAGGTGCACTGGTGGCTATCCGACACACTCCTCTCCCTATCAGACACTTATGGTAATCCTATAGACGCTTGTCATGTATTACCTTTTATGAGTATTTTGCTGGGTGAGTCCGTTTAATCAGGACTCACAGATTAAATACTGTCTAAAACGTGTAAATTCCTTGATCTCAGTGGACTGTGTAATACTCGCAATAGAAGCCTGAGTTGTAATGCAGTAAAGTCATCAGTCTGGCACAATCGGGCTTTTTCAATTACTGTAGTAGTCAGGCGTGTTGAGGAAATGAGGTCTTTTCAAAGCAAAAGCAATGCTGTGGTCCATAAAAACAGTTTGTGTGTGTGTTTGTGTGTGTGTGTGATATAATGTGTGTGTTTCTTCACAGGTTGAGTTTCGATGAGGGGCGCGTGTGGAATAAATATAGTTTTACATCTTCACCATTGTTTGTGGATGGAGTTCTGGGTGATCCAGGAGAAGAGACTCTTATTATGACGTATGTATTAGAATAATTAAATTTGTTCAAAGTGTTTATAAGGTCAATGCTTTGTATTCATCAGTGTTCAGGTGGGTACGTATGCATCTGTAACAGACAACTTGCCATCATTTCCCTCTTTTCTCCCACTAATAAGGGAAGGGTTTCTTTCAAGGTCTCGCCAAACATCAAAACCGACCCTGCATTTTGATCAGCATAGATCAATGTGCAAGAGGGCAAGCCATGCATTCAGGACTATTTTCAGCTCTTCAAATCAACAAGGGAAAAACCAGAAGAGGAAGTACTTTGGAAGGCAGAGAGTACCCTTACTTTTTTTTTTTCCTCTTTTCTTTTTTTTTTTTTTTTTTACAGAAATTGCATAATTAGCTGTTCGTGCCTGCAGGCGTGAGCAAAATTTTAATAAATTATTTTCACTGTTATTTTATGCTGGATACTAAAAACATTTAAAAATATATCCATAAAGTCAGGTCATTAAGTCTTCCTACAAGGTTAAGCCATAGCACTTATAAAAACTGTAATGACTTAAAGGAAGACTTTGTCCAAAAATGTGGAATGTTAATTATTGCACTAGTTGGCATAATGCAAATGAGATCATGGTAACAGATCCTTATTAGCATTTATTGGCACATTTCCATTTTGGGCTATAGATATCACTTACTTTGCCTTTTTTTTCCTTGAAGGGTCAAACCAAGGGATTTTTCCCCCTTTCCCATAGTTTGCTTGTATTTTAGTCTGTTGATGACTGTCTATGGCAGAGAAGACACATGACTGATACATCGCTGGCATGTCACAATAATCACTTGTGTCAGTGAAGACCCAATATGGTGGCTCCACTTCAGCACACAGTGGCTGATGGGATTCTCTTTATTTGCAGAATTTTTGGGCACGTCAGTCATCGGTCCGAATGGCAGCTGGTGAAGATCGACTTTAGGTCTATTTTTAACAGGCGATGCACTGAGGCAGACTATCAGACTTGGCACCTGCATAACCAGGTGAGACTTTCATCATTTCATCGAGTCCAAATTTCAGAGAGAGATTTCTGTTTTTTTAATTGAATTCATGATATTTTCACTTTATTTCCTAACAATACCATTCCAAAAAAGCTGAAAAAATAAGCAGGTATACATTTTAGGCATATAAAGATACAGTATTGTGCGTCTTTTATTTCCAAATATTGAACAGCTCCTGATTTATAAAACCAAGATAACTACGTGGAAAATTCAAGATAGATTAACAAATCAAAAACAAGACAACAAAACCAAAAACACAAGAATTAAACCAAAAAGTATACAAGCCAGAAAAAGCAGGACCAGGACAACAACCCCTGAAAAGTCAGCAACCTCAAAAAAACATCATAGGGCGAGAACAAAGGCCCACAATCATCTGGAGACCGCGAGTTCGATTCCTGGGTGATGCTGTAACCTCTCGCAGCCGGAGGTCTAGAGAGAGCTGATTGGCCGAGCTCTCTCAGAGGGGAGGGATGAGAGGTACTTAGTGCTCCCACATTTATCACGGCTCTACAGCCTGTGAGCTCACTCAAATGGAAGGATTGGATAGTGCTGTCCTCTGAGTGTGTTACGACCTCCACCAATGGAGCGAGCAGTTCAAAAAGATGCGGTCACGTGGTTCGGGGTAAACACATGATAGTCTTCGGTTCTCCCGACTGAGTGGTAGTAGACTTAATGTGGGAGCCCCCTAGTGACAGGGAGGAATTAGGGAGAAAACTAAAAGAAAACAACTAAATTACACAAAAAAAACATGTGGCAAAAATAAAACGTCAAAGTAAAACCAAAAACCAACACAAAAGTAAAATCAATAACATAACAGTAAAACCAAAAACAAGCGATCAAATGTAAAAACAAAATCACTACACCAAAGAAGAGTAACACAAAATACAAGACAGCAAAAGCCAGAACAAGACAGAAAAACCCAAAACACAACAAATAAACAAAAAACAAATAAGCAACCCCAAACAAACAAACAAACAAACAAACAAGAATATCAAAAAGACAACAGTAAAATCACGAACACGAGAGTAAAACTAAAACAAGGTGGCAGAACCAAAAACAAGCCAGGAAAGTCAGAACAAGATAGCACCTTCCCAAAAGAAAAGCAAGTTAATGTTGCTGTGTTTGTGTGATTTTCTCGTGCATTTTCTGATTTGCGCTTGTGTCGCTATTTGATTTGTTTATGCCTTTTTTTGCTAATGAGTTTGGTATAAACCACCATTTTAAGAAGGTTTTAAGGATTACAATTCATAGGATCACTACTGGTATTTTTCCTTTTTTTTGAGCAACATTTGTTTTGGTATGTTTTCCAGCCCTTCCTTCCGATTTGTACAGACAGATTAGGTCCAGCACATGGTCAGACCCTAGGGAACATGGGAGCGATTTAAAAGCTTTACTCTAATATCAGAGCGGGCAGGCATACCAGGCCGCTTCTAGCTGCTGATTTCCTCTCGTCATCTCCTGTGTCAATCATGGCATTTGAACTTTCCCTTAGCAAACATTTCAAATAATGAAGGAGAGACTCGAAGGAATGGGTCAGAACCTTTTTTCTTTTCCACATACAAGGTCTGTAAAAATGGTAGTCTTATAAGAAGCAAGTAACCACAATGGTTCCTATTCATCCAAGCTGCACAGTAATGATACTGTTGAAACCATAATGAAAAGTAAAGAATAAAATGAGCTAAGGGGTGCTGTGTGGAATCCTCAGTTTGGATGAACAAGATACACATGCTCTTTGGGAAAGGAAAAGACGCATGAATGAATAAATAAATAAAGACGTATATATCTGCTTAGTCCTAAGGCTTGTATGAAAAGTTAAATAGCTTGTATTGGTCCAAATGAAAAACAGACTAACCGACACGTTTCAGCTCACATGAGCCTTCATCATGGTACAAGGGTCAGGAAACATACATAGTGTAATTGTATCGTGTCATCAATCAAGGAAGGACAAAAATAAATGCTATGATATAACTCAAATGAAAACTGTCAAGAACATATAAATGAAGAAAACCAAAGGAAAAACAAGAAATCCGTCCCCTAGAGAGCAAAAAAAAAAACCTGCTATAATAATAATAATAATAATAATAATAAAATTAAGTTGCTTGATTGATGTCACTACATATTGACATACTGTACTATTCCCTGACATTTGCACCCTGATGAAGGCTTGTGTAAGCTGAAACGATCATTTAGTCAGTGTTTGACTTGGCCTAGCCATGCACTAATAAAGGTATTTTAACTTTTTTGAACAACATCGTATACCTTGCTTGGTTTGTCTCTTATCTTCCACAAAGGTGTTTTAATTTCTTACTGAGCAGACATTTGATTTATTTATATAATGAAAAGTAGTATAAAAAAAAGTTACACAATTGAATGACCATATTTTCTAAACCATTAAGCACGTTATAAAGAAATGTTAAATTTAAGGTTTCTTCAAAGACCATTATGGAGGTATGGTAGGTTTTTCAAACTTCATTTGCAGATAGTTATAGCTATTTTCTGTAAAAGCTATTTTCCAAGAACTAATGGGTTAATAGAGATCCAATTTCATGCAATTTATATATAAAAAAGAAAATCTCACATTTGCCGTGTGTGCACTTTGACCAGAGATGAGCTACACCAAAGATATAACTGATGAATAAAGAAACTGATTCGACTGAAACAGAGTCAATTTCACATAGACTTGTTATATGAACAGGTTTACAATTAAACTTTGATGAAAAAGGGCAACTGTGCAGTAGAACTATATATTAATATTAATAAAATAGCTTTTTAGCCATGATTGAATTCTGTATGTTCACATATCTCCACACACGAGTAACTGAATATTGATTAAATGGATTCAAGCTTATACGTTATTAATAAATATGGACATTGCAGCTTATAAAATTTAAATCAATGGTTACATTTTCGTTTCAATTTTTTGATTACAATAAGAGTAAAATTATTGTTTCTGTAAGTTTGTGGGCAATTACTTGTATTAATAAAACTAAGGATAAAGATGACACGCACGCACACACACACACACACACACACACACACACACTCATTTAGTATTAAAGCATAAAGTACATGGTAAAGTCAATGCAGATGGTCTTGTGTAGAAAAGTATAGGGATATTGCATCATGTGTTTGGAACAGGCCTTGGTTTATTGGTATAGCAACTTGTAAATTAGAATAAATACAATTTGTATGTATTTACCCTCTTGCACAATTTCGAAGGATGATAAATGTGTGAGTTGTTCAGTTTGTCCAGTGCTGGAGCACTAATTCTGATAAATGCAAAAAATTCAAATAAAGCTTGGCTATATGTGACAGAAGAAGATAAATGGACCAAACTTTCAAAAAGAATTGTTTTCATTCAGCGGAAAAAAGCAAAACAGCTGGGTTTGGAACAATGGTTTGAGTTCGGCATAAAGGGAAAAACAAAAGGTTATTATAAGAAAGCAATTTGTGTGTGTGTGTGTGTGTGTGTGTGTGTGTGTGTGTGTGTGTGTGTGTGTGTTTGTGTGTGTTAGCCATAACATTACAGCGGAAAACATTAAACCCAATATTGTGTGCATGACTTCACACTCCACCAGGCCCCTGAGGTCTGGCACCGGGATGTACTGTATACAGCAGATCATTTGGATGCAGTGGGTTGCGGGGTGTGGCCTGCATGGATTAGACTTGTTTGTTGAGTGCATTATATGGATGCCTGGTCACATTAAGATTTAGGGAAAATGGAGGCCAAAGCAAGAACCTTGAACTCTTCTCTGCTAAGCCCTATATATGACAGGTGGTGATGCACTTACAGTAGTGTTCTAATAGCTTTCTATCATAGCCAGCATTTCCAGTGTGATCGGACCATATGGGCTTCAGACATACTATGGATGAGACTTGGATGCCCATGATCTTGTCACCTGTTTGCTGGTATATAATTGATCATCACTGTTATTCAATTCACCTCAAGGTTGTATTAGTGTTGTGGCTGATTGGTGTACACTAGTGATGGGTCGTTCATAAACGATTCATTCTTTTTGAACGAGTCTTTAACGTGACTCAGAAGAACAAGCAGTCTCAGACAGTGATTTATTCACTTTCTACTGGGCGCACGTGTGCAACGCATTGAAAACCTTTGTAGGTTATGTACAGGAAACAGAAATAAGAATTACCTTTGAGTCTTTTGGTATGAATTGTTTGTTCTTTTGTCACGTGACTCCCATAGACACTATGCAGTTCACAAGAAAGAGAATTTAACGGTTCTTCTCAATGAGTCTTCGAGTCCGAGTCGTTTGTTCTTTTGTCACGTGACTCGGACCAGAGAGTTGAGCTGCTCATTCTGTTTATTATAATATGTCCTTAGCTGCATTGTAATATTTTCATTATTGGAACTATAGCCAAAATTTGTGTATGTAGACGTGTTGGGTGTCTGTTGATTGAAAATTTAACATTTAACATAACAACGAGATTCAAATGACAAAGTCACTATAATGATTAAAACTTCCCATCACTAGAGTACACCGATCATATTCTTTGACACAATAGTACTTTTCTTCATTTTTTTCTGTATTTAAATATATATAAACATTAACTGCATACTGGACACCTGCAAAGGAAAGAGAGAGAGAGAGAGAGAGAGAGAGAGGGAAGGGGGAACAGTGTTTTCTGTTTGTTTCAGTATGATACATGCTTGCTTCGTCAATGGTCAATGTGAATTATTTATAAGAGAAGTGAACAGGATTTGCTGAGTTTATTACAAAATAACAATCTTACAGGGTGAGCCTTGCCTCATGGGTGTGAAGAGAATCTATCAGAAGCTCAAGCCAATGGCCAAGTGTGTGACGGGTAAGATCCTCTCGTCCATCGTGACTTCAGACCCCTGTGAGTGCACCGAATCTGATTTTGAATGGTAAGTAGTCCAATTCTTGCACTTAAAATGCATTGATATGACATTACAAATAGTGCAGTAGTGCATTACAACTTTTTTTTTTTTTTCATATTGATCACATGGATGTTGGTTCAAATGCAGAGACTCACTATTGGATCCTAGGAAAAAAAAAAAAAAACTTTAATCGCTTGTTGTGGATTTAAATTATATAATTTATTCATTATTAGAAGAAAAATAAAAATAGTGTTTTAATGATTATCTCTAATGTACTGTAGTTTATTTGGTGCTGGGAATTTTGAGGCCCTCCTATACTGTAGCTCAAAGTGATATCAATTCAGGGTGCTACTGTATAATGTGCTTCTCAAATGATTTTTAACACAGTTCAGCAGTAATATGAGTTTACAGATTACACTCTTTCCTGTCAGCAGAGATCTCTATCACAAGTTTCACAACCGATCACTTCCTGGTAACTTTTATAATACTTAAAAGGGCAAAAGGCATTATCAAAGATACCTCTCAGCCCAATCATGGACTATTCATCCTTCTCCCATCAGGCAGGCACTACAGGTGCCTCAGCGCCCGCACAAACAGACTAAAAATATATTTTCCCTCTGGCTGTTTCCGTACTGAACAGCTGATCATGGAATGTTAACTACACTGCACTACTGCACCGTCACTTTCAGTCTGTATCGCACTGCTTTATCCACTATGCGTCTTTGCACCATCCATAATTTATCATTGCACTACTGTATTAAATATGTTATATGAATATTTCACCCATATTTATTGCGGATATACAGTATTATACAGACATTTTTACATGTACAGTATGCACATATGTGTATTGTGTTGAGCATGTTGAGTACTGCACAAACAATGTAATATAGCATACTGTACATGTACTGTATATTACAATATCATTTTGTACATATGACGCTCACATCCCTGTACATATTAACATATAACTTGATTTTACTGCAGTTCTGGATAGAGGATAACTGCATTTTCATGTACATGTACTTTGCATAATGACAAAGTTGAATCTAATCTAATCTTATCTAATCTAATCCAATCTTATCTAATCTAAGCAGATGGTATGTTAGCTTTTGCAAAAGCTTGCCATGTGTAGCATTTGTGTAAGTTCTTAACTCGTGTTACGTCTGACTACCTTGCTGTGTTGTTTATCCTGGATTAGTTTTACCTTATCCGACTCTCGGGTCCTGTTTACTGTTTCAGATTGTGTTTTGGCTACCTGCCTTAGCCTTAGCGTTTTGGATTTTGACTTGCGATTTCACTTTGTCTGCAAACCCCTTTACATCTGCATCCTCAGTCCACCTCCGAGTCTTATATCTTGTAGTAATTCTTATGCGATTCAAATTGTAGTTGACATGACAATTCTCTTTATACTGTAACTTGCTTGAGGTTCCTCTACTGAATAGGGACATCTTTTGTCCCTCTGACTGATATAAAATGAAAATTATACCCTAGTATTGACATTTAAAGTGGTTGATGCAGGTTTGATTTAGTTACAGTATGTTAAAATATATATAGCTAACATTCACTTTTTTCCTCTAAACTTTACCCAATGCCTCTATGGCTCACTAGGAAAGTGGTTTAGATAGAATATACTGTACACTAACGCTCAAAAGTTTGGGATCACTTTCTATTTTTGAATTGTAATTTCATTTATACATTGTACAGCAATACTGAAGGCGTCCAAAATATGCAGTAATCTCCTTTAAACGGTTGATATTGAGATGTATCTGCTACTCAGGATCTGTAAATCCTTCATAACGGCTCTAATCTGAGGTTCTGTTTGTTAAATGGTGATTTATGAGACTGGTAACTAACGATGAATAAACTTCTCCTCTGCAGCAGAGGTAGGTTTGGTCATCCCTTCCTGGAATGGTCTTCATAAGAGCCAGTTTCATCATGGTGCTTGATGGGTTTTGCAAATGCACTCGACAAGAACTTTTCCAGAACAGCTGACCTTCATGTCTTAAAATAACAACTGACTGGTATTGTTGTTGTTGTTACATAATTTCCTAATTCCATTCAAGTTATTTTATAGTTTTGAAATCTATAGTATTGTTGTAGAATATCAAAGATAAATCACTAAACAAAAACAAAGAAATTTGCAAGTGATCCTTAACTTTTGAGTGCTATACCTTGTGTGCATTGGCCAAAAAAAATCTATGATCTTGTTGGTTTTTTTTTTGTGATGCTCCGATTGATCGGCCACTGATCATGATTGTCCGATATTGGCTAAAAATAGCTTGATCGGCGAACCCCAAAAATCAAAAAAGCCGATCACTTGACGGAAATTACTCGCGCGACTTTTTCACACGTGCATGCACGGCGCACAGGTAAACA
>JAQMYJ010000010.1:12107991-12123206 GCA_030014305.1 Clarias laeviceps | reverse complement strand
TTGCATTCAGTTTTTATTCACAATTTGTTTAGTGTCCCAACTTTTTTGGAATCCGGTTTGTAAAAAAAAAAAAAAAATATATATATATATATATATATATATATATATATATGCATACAGTATTTTATCCAATATATATATCCACTATATAAAGAGTCAAAGACAGTATAGGGGGAAGACCTAGCAAATGGTAGGAAAAAGAAAAGAAAAAAGACAAGGAAGAAAGGAAGGAAGGTAAATGAAAAGGGTAAAGAAAGAAAAAAAGAAAGGAAGGAAGAAGACAGATGGACAGTTGAAAAAAAAAAAGTGAAGAAAAAAAAGAAGACCATTCGGGCAAGAAGAGGGAAGAGGAACATGAAAGTAAAAGGTATAAAATACATAAACCAAAAGAAAAAAAGAGGGACAATTATATAATTGGAACGCGAAAGACAGGAAGCAATAGTTATAATATTAATCGTACAGCTAGTGTAGTTATAATAGCAAAAGTTAAAAAGAAACAATAGGAGGGAAGGATGAATGGATGCATGAATGGATGGAGTTAGTTAGTCAGTTAGTTAGTTACTTACAGTAGTTGTTATTAACAGACACACTTTTGGGTGTAACTTAAATTTTTTTTTTAAAGTTGACCATATTTAGTATGCAACAGCTTAACCCTATTATAAATTAAAATATTTCCCCTTTTTAATTTCTTTGTTTTAAACACACCATGGTTGCCGTTCATAAACTAATACACAACGTCTAAAGAAATAAGACTTCAGCTCCTATTCTAGGCTTCCAAGTCATCTTGTGTTGCCTAAATTCTTCGCAGAGAGCAGCGCTTTTCTCCAGCTGAGTTAAATATATTTAGGATGTATCACTCCACAAGACATCGCAAAAGTGTCAAGTTTTTTTTATTTGAAATTATGCGAGATTGCTTTGCGTATATAGCATACGCTTGAGCTTAATGCCTCAACTTTTCACAGCTATTTTCATGACAACAGCACAAAAATGTGAGTTTTAAAACAAAACTGCTGATTGGGCAGCTGGAAATCACATTGGAAGGGATTCAGAGTTGAGTTAAGTGCACATAGGGAGGATTTAATGCTGAAAATGTGCACACATCAGTATTCCCTTAGACAAAACTACAGACTTTGAGATATGAAGAGAGTTGCAGATAAGTTACTCAGGTAGAGTTTTAGTAGAACAGAGGCATGTCTCAGTTACACTCAATGCCAAACATCGACTTGATTCTATAGTCTGTTGGAGGCCCCAGGCAAAAATTTGCAAGGGGCCTCTCCAACCAGCATTCATTAGCATTATCTTATAAATAATATGATACCAACAAAAAAAATGCAAAATGTAAACTTTTTTTAGTTCCAAAGATAACGCTGTTATTTTTTTAAATAGACTCCTTCACCCCCTCTGGCTGTAGAATTTATTTTAATTAACTTTCCAATCTCCTTGCTTTTCAATACATTCTGTCCATCTGTCAACCAGCTTTTATATTCCCTCATTAAAATGTGTTTTAGGCTGAACTTTAAGCTGAGCCGCTGTCTTCACTTATTCATTATAAGTTAATCTTTGTCCAGGTAGGGCTGCTTTCTGGGGACCAATCAGGTTAAAGTCAGATGGAGCAAGATCAGGAATAAAGGGAGGATGTTATAAGTTTTTGCAGAAGTGCTGGCAGTGTGGGCAGAAGTATGATGTGAATTTTCATGCAAGATCACAATGCCCTAGGATAGCAGTCTTCTGTGTTTAGGAGAAAGTTTAGGCTTCAGCTCTTCAGTAAGCATTGCACTTTAACAAGCACTGTTGATTGTTGAACCTTTTTCCTGATAATGTTCTAATACTGGCCCAGAAAACTGTAAGCACCAATGTTCTAGTTGATGATTAACTATTGAACTTTTTCTCGGTCGGCGATTGAGGATGTTTCTGTTCCATACTCTGCTGTTTACTCTCAAACTTGTAGTGATGAATCCATGTCTCGTCACCAGTAACAAGAAATTCTCTTTAAGAAACTTTCACCTTTCTTAGAGAATTGGTCTAAATTTTGTTTCTTGATATCCAAACGCTTCTGCTTATGCCCTTCCGTATGTTGTTTCAGCACCAAGTACAACCTCAGACCATAAAAAATGTGGTGGCCTGGTGCTTCATCATGCTTCCAAAACCACTTTTTCACAACTTGAGTCCTGAAATATTCCTGTGCCATAAAGGAAGGAAAAACTCCTTAGATGTGACACCCTGTCATTCAGTACATACAGGTCATCACCTGACTTCATTTTTTTTGCCACATAACATTCCTGAGCATAGACCTGACCAACTGAAGCAACCCCAGATCATAACACTGCCTCCAGAGGCTTGTACAGTGTTCACAATACATGATACAGTAGGAGCATCACTTCATGCACTTCCCTTTTTGCCCTGACATGCACATCGCTCTGGAATAGGGTCAATCTGGACTCATCAGACCACATGACCTTTTCCCATTGTTTCAAAGTCTAATCTTAATGCTTTTTGTATCATCACCAAATGTTTAAGTGATCTCCATTCATGATTTTCCTCTGATCTCATTTCTTTCACAAGGTTGACAGTTCGGCACTATCCAGCACCAATGTGTTGAAGGGTTTTTAACCCGGTCCAGTAATTTTCCAATAAATTTCTTTGCTTGATGCAGCCCAATAATTTGACACTTCTGAAATGGCAATATTTTTGACAGTGTATATTAATATGACACTATTAATTAAATCGTGTCATCCTTTAAAGTGCACAAAATATGCTCACATTTACAATATCTCTGGATGTTTTTGAAAAACCTGTTAAAATATTTAGAGTGTAGAGAAAATCAGTTTGAATGTCTTTGAAAACCAACTCTGAACACACAGCCTTCTTTTCATGAATATTGTCATATCCTATATGGTCATGGTAAAGGTTTGTGAACACCTGAGCATCTCTCCTACATATATGTGCCTAATGAACTTGCCTTTGCCGGTTTAGTCCCCTTTTGCTCTGAGAATTACTTCAACTCTTTTGGGAAGGCTTTCGCCTAGATTCGGGGTGCGGTTGTGGGTATTTGAGCCTGTTCAGCCATAAGACCATTAGAAAGGCCAATATTAATGATGTATGGCAAAGGGGTTTGATATGCCACTTTATTTAGTTTATGTGGCCTCGCTTTATACACTTAAATTTTAACTCAGTAAACGAGCGAGGTCTTGGAAGTATTGTGGGTAATTGTCTTCCATGCTCAATCTCAGCGCGCGTCCATCACTAGTATAGTCATTCTCTGTAACCAATCACTTTAAATACAAATATCTGTACAGCATTTATGGATGTTCTGTTCATGTCTTTATCTTGCTGTCTCTTTGAATGTGTGTAGCTATAGAAAGGTGGTGTCTAATAACTGCACGGGTGGTGTGGTGGACCTGTACATGGCCCGTAAGCGGCCATGCCCCAGCCAGGCTCCTAAAGGTCTCCACCTGGTCACCAGCGATGGAAAACTCACAGCCACACTGGGCCACAATGTCACCTTCCTCGTTTTCCTAGAGCAGGTGATTTATCACTACATTGTACAGGCCAACTTCACTCAAAATATTAGTGTGCCATTGAGCTAGTTGGACACAGTCATTTGCTCAATGCTAAGTGGCTTTCAACCACTAATAGAGGACTAGCTTGGATGGCTACTAAAAACATGAACTTGAGTAGCATTTCACCTAATGCATCCCTAATGTACTGCTTTTTCCTCTTAATGCTAATCACCAGCTATGACCATACTAATATAATTTTTGGCTTTGCATTTTTTTTTTACCTTTCCTCTGAATTATCTGATCTTTTTTCGCTCTCCATTATGGTCTACTTAGTTTTTGCCCATAATTGTTCACTTTTTAATTTTTTTTTTACTAAGTGGGTCTGATGGTTTAAACAATAGCAAGTTTTATAGTACTATAGATTAGGTCATAGCCATAAATGCTTTTTGTTGTGTTTTTTGATAGTTTGTTTTGTTTTGATTTGATAAATTTTTTTGTCTTCAAGTATTCAAAGATTTTGAGCCAGACAACATGCTGTCTTCTGCCAGAGTTGATTATTCCTTAAATCATGTCATTGCATACAAAGGAAAGACTGTAACTCTGCTTGACAAGTGCTTACTGAAATCTGCAAGAGAAAATTCACTTGACATTTTATTTTTAATGGATGCCCAACGCAATAGCTTATTTGATGTTGAAATGATTACTATCATTCCCGGTTCATGGCAGGGTGACGGATCAAGGACGAGTATCACCATGAACTTCGGCGACGGCCACAGCATCACATATTCCAACGTGAGCTCTATTGAGGATGGGATTAAATACATCTATAAAAACGTGGGAATCTACAGAGTGACCGCAACCGCTGAGAACAGCATGGGGTTCGAGACGGCCGTTCTTTTCTTACATGTTACCTGTGAGTTCCTGACTCTGTTTATGTTCAAGGAGTTTCACCTTATTCCTAATGACCTGTTCATATGTATCCTTAAATGCTCAATCTGTAGCAAATCTCCAAATATATACACGTCATCTGACCCGAAATTGGAATGAGGTAACTGTTTCAAATGTTGCTATAGTGAAGAGAAAGGCATGAGTCTAATTATCGAGTGTGTGTGTTTTATCATGCTTTTATAATAATACTAATTATAATAATAATAATTATTATTATTATTACAATTCAGAAATACGTATGCTCTGTCAATTGTTAAACCCTCAGCTAAAACAAAATGTGAAATAAAAATAGCATAATAAAACAGAACCTACTATCTAAGAGAGAATAAATACACACAAAAACATAAATAAAGAAATAAAATGAGAAATACATCATGTAAATTATATAATGTATAAACGTTAAATATTACACAGTTATAGAAGCTAATAGTTATTGCGGTAATAGGAAAATCGCATAAAATACACATAATGGAGGAAAACTAGACAGAGGAAAGTACTAAGGTGTAAAGATGCTGTTTTATATGAATGAATCAAACCATTACCCATCCAGAAACACTTTTTTAAAATAATTTTGCAGAGCAGATTACTTTCAGTGGAGCTGTACATGGAGCTCACTGTGAACTAAAGGCATAGATACAGATAGTGTAAGTACGGATATGCGTAGATGTAGAAAATGTCATTTGACACAGCATTTTTGGGTGGTTATTGTTTTAGTATGTACAGTATGTACTATATTGTTAAAATGCCCCTCCCCCATTAACCCTTATTTATTTGGCTATGAATTTAATTTGCAATGAGGTTTACTATATTTTGCTAAATATAAATCTTTTTACCAGTTGTAAGGTCTTTCCAATAGGTTTATACTAAAATCTACATGGGAGGAGTAAAAAATATATACAGTAGAAGAAAACAGTTTTTATTTATTTTTTATTTTATTTAATTTTTTTTGCGAGATCTCACAAAAATCCAACTCAGATAAATGAATAAAGGTTTATTATGTGCCATTATAACTGGTCATAATGCAGAAGGTGTTGGAAACATATGGTAAGTATAACTAACCTAAGCTAACATATTGATTACATTAGATCTACAAAGAAATAAACATCAAAGAGTACTTAATACTATAATAATAATAATAATAATAATAATAATAGATGAAACTTTCTAGCAGTTACACTTTTAACATTTCTTACACTGACCAAGATATACTCTCACATTTGGTCACAAACTTTTTTGTGAGATCTCACTAGGGCCTCATGTGTCAACATTCTCTTACATTACCCTTAAATATTCTCTTAATTTTCTGTTAAAAGAAAACATAAGGGAAGTCAACACCAGGGGCAGCGACCATCTCAATCTGCTCTTACTCAGTTGAGCTGAATGATTAATCCCCCTTGATCTTACAAGGGAACCACATAGGATTAGCATACAGTAGGATTAGCATGAAATTAGCATAGGTAATGCCCTATAAGGGTGCATGTTGTGCCATGTGTAAATCGGCCACAAGAATTAGAGAGATGTTACCGGAAGTAATGTAGTTAGAAGATGAACTACAGCATTAATGGAATTGAAGTACTTTGTAATTAACCTAAACAAAGTAAACAGGTGGTCTTCCAAAGCATGAACACTGACATTGCAGGTAAATCAAAAATGCAGCAATGGAAAAATATCTATGTCTATGATGCTGTGAATGCTATGTCAGCCAAGAGGCACACGGTTAAAGAAAGTATATTAAAAAAAAAAAAAAAAAGTGGTCTAATGGAGCGCCTGGAGTGAGGGCACAACCTCCATCTGCTGTGTTACAGTTTTAAAAAGTCCAGGGATTATTTATTTATTTATATATTTACATATTTATTTTTTAATAACAGTTTAAATGGATATTGGTCTGCATAATTATGTTTCAGAGCGCTCGTGTCAATCCGAAAAAATGCTCAGGATCCATTCATCCATCTCATCAAATCTGTGAGTTCGCTAAAGTGCGGTCTCTGCGTACGTCAGTAATCTGTAGGCCAGTCGAAATGCACAAGCACCCATAGTCTTTACATGGATCAGTTGACCAATATTATACTATAATATATAAATTAATTCATTCATTCATTCATCTTCTATACTGCTTATACTACACACAGGGTCATAGGGACCTGGAGCCTAACCCAGGAGACTTTGGGCAAGGGGCCAGAGAGCCATACCACCGCAGGGCACACACACACACACACACACACACACACACACACACACACTCATTCACACACTACAGGGCAATTCAAGAATGCCAAATTGCCTAACCTGCATTTCTTTGGACTGTGGGAGGAAACCACAGTATCCGGAGGAAACCCACCAAGCACGGGGACAACATGCAAACTCCACACACACAGACCCGAGGCAGGACCCTGACCCCACCATGCTCGAATCATTATAATTACATTAAAACATATAATAATCTAGATTTGATTATGATGCATTTTTATATTTCACAATTTAATTGTTTCATGCATCGGACAAACAGTTTGCAGACTGTGAAAGAGGGTGGTTTCAGAGCTAAAAATTTTCTTTTACATAAGAGAAGAGCAAAAATAGGAAAACACTGATGAATCCTAGAAATGAATGGGTAAGGAATGAAATGAATTTATGGGTAACAAAATAAGAAAAATGTAGAACTTATCAAACATAAGAGAAAAATTTTTGCATGAGGCACAATTTTCCTCATCATTCTAAAGCGTTTGGTTATAAATTTTGTAAATTTTCCCCCCAGCTGTTTTATACTGTCTGTATTATCACTAACTTGGTCCCCAGTTCAAGCTGACGTGCAATTGCTATTTATTAAGACTAGTGAGTTGGGAGCATCTGTAAGTTTAGCGTGCTTTCCTATGAATGTTTTACATTGCGAAATAATTTCAATAGCTAAGAATGAGTAAAATAATAAATATGGCTCTTCGAGAAACATCACCCTCCCTGTTTGGTATTTATTGTGTGATGGGAAAGAACTACAGTAGCTAGCGGGTGGGAATGGGTAGAAGACCAAATTCAGTACCAGCACCCAGTGTGTGTTAGAGAGAAAAGTTTAAGCAATATTTCCCTAGATTTGTTGCATGTTTTCAGTTTAAGAAGATTATTTGATATGGTATTCTTATTATGTCCAGCAATTTTTTATTTTTTTTTAATAAACCAGCACCTATAACCTTTAACAGTAACATACACAGTATCTTAGTGTAAATATTGTTCTGAAATCTGGCATACCATCCTTTCCTCAGCCTCCATGTACAAATATCAAAATATATAAGTTATCCTTGCTTTTTAATTTAGAAACCCAAATCAAGTTTTCAGTAGTTTAAATATAGGATATTGATTTGTGCTTTCTCACAGGCTGTTAGAACATTTTGCTGCTGATTTATGTCAGGCTGTAGTTTGACATGAAGGTCATGCTGATCTGATCAGAAATCATAGGTACCATAATCAGTATAAGGTGCTTTTTCTCTTGTCGTTACCTCTGACCGAATTGACCACTACTGCCATGTCGAGGCAGAGAGCTGTCACAGCGCTGTGTTATTGATTAGAGAACGGCCCTGGTCTTCAGATCCGTCAATCCAGCCAACAGGAAACAGAGATGGCTGTCTTTGAAGCAAAGGAGATGGAAAAGTCTTTTACAGATGGCAGGAACTCCCTGGGTTGAATAGCTGCGAATATATATTGGATACTGTTCTATTTTTTCTTACTATGTTCTATAAACAATTTCTTTTTAACCCAGACTCTTGTTTTTTTTATTTTTATCTATGACTTCATTTTCTCTTTTTCCAACCCCTCTCTCTATTTACTCTTTCTTTGTGGTTTTTTTGGAGTAGGTCAGCTGGAGTATATCCATCTCTCTGCGCCATTTGTGGCAGTGAAAAATAAGGAAGTCAACCTGACAGTGGTTCTGTGGCCGAGCCAAGTAGGAACTGTCACCTACATCTGGTGGTTTGGGAATTACTCAGAGGTAATGCGGTACCTTCTCTTCAGCCTCCATGCATCAAAATGCAAAAAGCTCTGTATGGTTCAAAGTGGGTCTTGGGTTTAGTTCAGGGAGGAAGAAAGCAAATATAATCAAATGATCATATTCATATCAAATGAATACCATCCAGGGTAAAAAATATTTTTAGTATGTTAATTATTATTATATCACTGTGGGACAGAAAGTGTATATTTAAGTAATATGATTTGTAAGCAGGAATGTTCTGTTCTTTGTGGAAAAATTTTAACATTTTGATTGGTAACTCTATGGGAAAATGGAAAAAAAAAAAAAAAGCTAACAAAAATGTACGTTAGATTAGCTGAACATTGACAAAAATCAGAAATGTTTGGTCAGTAGGGCCAGTGGTTCTCAAACCTGGTCCTTGAGGAAAACACTGGGATAGAAATTTCCAAAAAATTAATATCAGAAGAAATATGTTCATCTTACTGTATCCTTATTGTTGAAGGATATTAGAGAGTGTTTCAAAATGTTAATAATCGCTGAATTTGAACTAGATTTTATATTGAAAAATACAGTATATTAAAAAGTGTATAACATTTCCTGTTGTTTAGTTGTTTAAATAGTAAATAAATTCCATTAACTTTGTTATACATAGGTATTTCTGTGTGTGTGTTCAAAGTGAATGAAGATTTGAATTCTTATCATTCAAAGATTGGGTTTAGGTTTTATTAAGTATCTACAGTATGTTTAATTAAATGCGGCCTATTTGTTTATTTATTTAAATAATTCATCACCACCAACTGGTCACAACTGATTGAATGACCCTAATCACCTGTGGTATTTTGCCTTACAAAGGCAGGTTTATTGATGGCAAATTATACAACAGAACACAATTATTCCACTTGTCTAATAACAACCTTCCAACTATTGTAATCCAAACCATTCTCTCTCTAAATACCATTTTTTCTTGTTATCATTCATTTCCTATTAAATTTGGCTTTTCGCAATACTTGGATAAGGTGAATTTCAATTTTATTATTTTTTGGGGTTTTTTTCCTTGAAAAGCTTAGTGCTTAAGCAGTGATGTACCAAACCTACTCGTTTCCATAATTCGTAGAATATTGCTATTAGAGTTCTGAGTATCTATTGGTACTATTACTGATCAGACACTGCCACGAGCCATGACAAATTGCTACATCAGAAACAGAATGGCTCCATCCTGAAAGATTTCATTTCATTTCATTTTTTTTTTTTTTTTTAAGACAAAGAAAGAAGACAGTAGTTGAATGTACAAACCTTAAGAAAAATCTAGCTTTTGTATAGTAGTTGCATGCATCTGCCACTCTGTGGGCATAATAGGAATAAATTTTATTATGAATTTGTGAATTTCAAATAAACATAAAGTATTGAGCCACCCCTTATCCCCTCGTTTCTTCATATTTTACTTCAAAAGAGACAAACTGTTCTTTATATATATACTGTATATGTATATGTAGTTTTAGGGAACATTTTTGGCTCTCATTTTTAGTCTAGTCCCTGTACCTGAGCAGTTTCAGGGGAATTATTTTTATCATTATTTATAAGTCACACAGTGACCTATGAATCATTCAAGCATAAATAAACATCTAACTTTCACTCATATTTCGCTTCAAAACTTTCCAATTGAAATGACGGAAAATAACTTTAGTAACAGAAATACTATTTTTAAAAAGTGAATCTTTGTTTTGCTACTAACCTAATCTGACAAGCAGTTCTTACAAGCTATGTGTTCTTATTCCTTTCTGTCCCTGAGTTTCTTTGTGTTTTTCTTTCTCGCCCTTGCTTCCACAACCCCAGCCAATAATCACACTGGAGGGGAGCGTGGCTTTCACTTTCCCTCGGGAGGGAATAAACGTTGTCACTGTGCAGGTGGTAGCCGGGAGCACTATTCAGCAAGACAGAAAAACCATTGCAGTCCATGGTGAGTGGCTGCTCCTTGACAGCTAGCCAATGTGGGAATACTGTTTTTATGCTCTTCTTCTGCCCTCAGTCTCTGTTTTGCCTGTGGAAATAAATCTGTATCTCTGTTTTGCCTGTGGAAATAAATCTGTATCTCTGAACTGAAAGGAAATAAATAACTGCTATTATACAATACTATATATAGACACCTACCACAAGAGTACAAAGAATGACCGTATTTTACCATCTAAGGAAAACTATACAATTATTACTTAAAATCATGTTTATTCATTTAAAAAACATTTTGTTTTTATGGATTTAAGTCATTGTACATTACACATAAGGGTGATCTGTGGGTTACAAGCACTCTTTGCCAATAGAGACCAGCTCTTGCCATTTTAAACACTCATCACACTGAGCCATGTTCCCACTATGTCCTCAAAAATTGGTTTAACACAGTAAGAACTTGAACAATTTATCAGAAACGCAGTAGAAATTGGTAAGTATGTGATATTGTCTCCCTTGACGTGCAATTGCCGCACTTTTATTCGGACATGTTCCAAAAAAAAAAGCCTGGCGAGGACATTTTTGAAACACGATGTAGAAAGAACTTACTAAGCACATACTATTGATGTCATTGACCAGTTAACAGCATAACTACTGTAACAACACCTCTTAGTGACTTCATTGACATACAGTACAGTACTACAAGCATGGCGCAGCTTGATGAAGAAAAGATTGGAAGCATTCTGTATGAGTGTCACTGCATTGTTGCTCCATCAGTGGAGTTCTCACAACGACCTCTTCAGGCTTGTGCTATGACCATGGGAGATCAATGCCATGATGTGGAAGATCGCATTAAGTTCATGTTACGGTCTTACCATAGTACTGCTAAAATGTTTATGGCACTCATGCAGCAGGTTATCAGTGTGCTCAGAGAATGTTCTATAAATACTGGATCCAATTCCTCATACCATCCCTTCATGAACAAAAGCACTGCACATGTTGCAGTATTCATACCAAACCACCAGTTAGAGAGTGGTACAATTTGTTCAGACATAGTAATAACTTGGGTTGATCTTGTTAGACCTCCTGAGCGTGAGGTCATGTACATGACAACATCATAGACACATTGAGAACCTGACAGGGACGTGGCTAGGACATGGTGTTAGTATAAAGTTGAGAAATGGAAAATTTTTCCATTTTTACCTCTGCGTTCAATATTTTTAGGGTGCAGTGGGAACTTTTTCGACTCCTTTGGAGTGTGACAATGGCATTGCCTAAAACAATAAAGAAACCAAAGTTGAATAATATCTCATGATTGTGGCTCCATGCAAACCCACTAAAAGGCTACTGGAAACTGATTGACTGACTAAATTAAAGTCATTATTTATAAGGTCATAATGCAGAATGCAGTACAAATTTCATCCCAGTTTACATGCAGTCCACGAGAAACGGATATCAAAAAAATAACGCCATGCTTATGGCCACTCAAACCCTCTGCCACATGTGGTGATAATATTATTTTTAAATGTTTTTGCATGGAGGATCCGACAGCCAAATTACGGCGGTGTAATTTCACACCAATTTTGTGCAGATTGGCCAAAAGTATTAGAGCTCTTTCACAAAAATGGCTTTTGTATATTAGGCAAATTACCTCAAAAGTGGGTTGTGCTAAATGGTTCTTCAGCCTTTTTGTTTCCGCCGAACCCATGGACTCAGCCAAAAAATAAATAAAAATAAAAATAAATTGTTCATGTAATTAGACCTATTGTGGTAATTTCTCATGCTTGAGTAGCAGCCAGTGTGTGGATCACATAGACCGCGGACACCAAATAATTCAGGCAGTACTGATCAGTACTTCATGAGTGACTTCTGATTAATCCAGTATTGTATAAACTGTACAAATGTATAAATAATTCTCATTTAATTAAAAAGGGGATTCAAAGTGACTCCTTTTATTGAACTTAAATTTTTTTTGTCACATTTTATTAATAATTTTCTTATTTTCTAATTAAAGTAAAAATTTTCTTTTACTCTTAATTAATTAATTTATTTATTCATTAGTTTATTCATTTGTACTCTATTACAGAATATTTCAGGTCCCATCTTTTAGCCTTTTCCTCCAATCTGGATGAGCACAACCCTGATGTGGCAGAATGGAGGCTGGATGTTAGCAGAGTCATCAAAACCTCCATGGTCCATGTGAGTGAAATCTGAAGCATCTTCTTCTTTGATCTATTGGATCAAGTGCACTTCGCAAAGATCAGGCTTTTTTCCCCTTCATTAATTATATAACCACCCTGAGCTCGAACAGTTCTTCCACTCTTACACCAGTGATAACTGCCTGTGGTTCCTTTTGCTCAAATTTAAAGACTTCCCTAAATCACTGCAAGACTTGGATCTGTTGCAAATGAGTAATGAATGCATCATGGTGGTGCCACAGGAAAACATCATTTCTGCCTCGCTTTCAATAATCCTCATGTGTCAAATAAATGAAGCTCTGGACTGCCACAGAGGAGAGTTTATGATGCTCTCTAATAACTGCACAATGGGTGTTTTTTAAACTTTCTGCTGACCAATGAGAAGTTAAATCAAACACCATCTGACATACTTGGTCGCAGCTTCATACTGTATGAATGGACTGGAATGCTAGACTATATTGAAGCCAGTCTAGTTCTTTAATTAGAAGTTCAGAAAAGAAATACTAAAAGTAGGTTAGTATTAATACCTAGCACTTTTAGATTTGAGGTCAGAATGTGTTATGTTTATTATGAGACCAGTTCTTACCATAGTATGGGCTCTAATTCAAAGCATATGTATGTTTAATACAGTTTTATAATTTTATGGGTTCTAAGCTACAGTAGAATCCCCAAATAATTTGAGACTAATAATATTAAATTGCTAATATTTAACAAAACAGTCATAGGAGAGTTTTTAGGAAACGCATCATAACAGGTAAATCTGTGTCTTTTTATTGCTGATTTATCAATTTTAAAATAAGTGGTAATATTAACTAATGTTTTTTTTAATTACATTTTGCCGTACGTTTAATTAGAAATAAGTAAGGAACAATATGATGTTTACTATTTTAAAAAATGGCAGTTGTTGGTATAAGATGAATAAAATATTTCTATGGGTATCTATTAAATAAAGTATCTATTGGGAAATAATATTACAACTTTTGGTAACGGGTGATAACAGCTGATAACTGAGATAAAGATATATATTTAACACATATAGTAATCGAAAGACTCAGCTTGGGGTCTTATCTCTAAATATACCTCTCCGGACAAAAAAAAATAAGAGAACCCAACAAAATAATCAGTTTATGTTTTTTTTTTGTGCATGTATTGGTGAGATGAGCAGTTTAGTTCATTTTTTGTGAACTGCTGACAATATTTCTCCAAAATTAAAAATATACAGTAATTTAGAGTGTATATTTAAAGGAAATTACATCATAGCACATAAAAAACCAAGATCTTTGCAGAGCTTTAATAACTAAAAATGCAAAATAATTTTTGATGATGAAACAAAATGCAAATAATTTATAAACAAATTGTAGTAATGCTTTGGCTAAATAACGGTAAGATATTGCAATTACAGCATTTGATACTGTACGTTTTGACTCTCCACCAGTTTTTCTTATTGCTGTTGGGTAACTTTATACCACTCTTTTTGCAAAAAAAAGCAAACAGCTCAGCTTTGCTTGATGGTTTGTGACCATCCATCTTCCTCTTGATGACATTCCAGAAGTTTTCTGGAGTAAATTGCAGTGGTCTCTTTAACTTTTTTCAGAGCTGTATCTTAATTAAGATTACATTTTATATATATATATATATATATATATATATATATATATATTAATAGACATGTCTGAATCTAAAATATAAATATTTCTGGGATCTTCAAATACACATAAGCACATCGACCGGTAAAAAAAAAAAGAAAAGGAAAAAAAAAAAGAAGCTGTTTAGTCCAAACCACAATAGTCATGTTCGCCATATGTGTGCTTCACTCCAGTGGAGTCGTAATCTGGCTAATGAGTTTTCAGCAGACCACCTGGGCCTTACCGAAGGACGGCACACTTTAACCTTGTGATTTGACCTGAAACTAATGTTGATATTCTGGGTTTTAATTGCCTCACTGCATCTATTATATCCTCAAAATAATAACAGACTATGTGATGATGTGAGAACAGTCTGCACAGACGTCGACTGTTAGTGCTTGCTCTGCTTAATAACCAACATAAACAGCTGCCTGGTTCATCCCCTGAAGTGTGAAATGTAGTTTGTTTGAAGGAAAAAGGGAGCACAGTAAGATTAAATGTGTATTCATTCATCTGTTCTTGTCCTGAATCCATACTACATGCTATTAAATTTCCAAATAGTATGCCAAACCACCTCTGATGTATTATCATCATTATATACTTATCAGCCACAACAACACTAAAAACCACTGCCAGATGAACTGAATAACAGTGATTATCAATTGTATACTAGTAAACCTTTGACAGGATCATGGGCACCTGAGGAGCAAAGGCTAGCACATCCTGTCTGTTCCCACTGAAAAGCCAATGCAGCACAAATTGCTAAAAAATATAAGTCAATGCTGGCTATGATAGAAAGGCACCAGAACACCCACTGTACGACAGCCTGCTGTGCTTATCATAGCAGGAAAACAGTTCAACATTGTTAACCCAGTCTCTAAATTCTAAAGATCTCAATCCAACTGAATCCAAACAAGTCTGATCCATAGAGGGCCCACCCTGCAACCCACAGCAGCCAAAGGATCTGATCTGCTGCTAATGTCCCAGACATGTGCCAGACCCCCCCGGGGGGGGGGGGGGGGGGGGGGGGGGGGGGGGGGGGGGGGGGGGG
>JAQMYJ010000010.1:12085892-12099811 GCA_030014305.1 Clarias laeviceps | reverse complement strand
TCAAGTACATTTAAAGATATATATATATATATATATATATATATATATATATGAAAATGTGCAAATATGATTTTATAATTTTATAACAAAAATGTTACATATTATATGATTTCTTTTGTAATGGTACCACACACATTCACACACATACAGTATACTGTATATACCTTATATGGTTTTAGATAGCATGGTCCTGTGCAATAATTCTGCTGTATAAAATGTTGATAAAACATTAACAAAAAACATATAAATCTTTTCTATCACCCCAGGCATCAAATTAATGCTTCACTTTGTTTGTTTTATTAACTACTTTCTTGGATTATTACAATTTCTGTTTGCAGAGAGGGTTTACTACAAGAGGAGAGAAAAAATGCTAGATCTTGTTTTAATGATTATTGATAATACTATTTCCTATGACAACATTATTAATATAGAAAGATTGGTTGACGTGCCTAACTTATCATTTTCATTTTACAAATAACACTGGGATGTTTTTTTTTTTTTTTTTTTTTATGTCCTCATCTTTCTCGAAATAAATTCTTTAATTTTTAACTTACATTACATGTTAAAATTAAAAACATCAGAACAACCAAAACATGCACCACTTGCAAAGCTTTTGAGGGTTGGAGAGTCTGGTGTAGAGATGACATGGGACCAGCAGGAGTTCTGTAAATGTACTTGAATGCCAGTTGGTCTGGAAAAAAAAAAAACACCTGAAGTTCTAAACTTGAGCTTTAAATTTTGAAGAACTTTAAATGCTTCTTCGTTTTTTTAAAGGCTTCTTAATAGCGTCTACATTCTGCTCACATTACTACTACTCCACAGTGAATATTGAAAGCAGCCTAAAAGTGAACATTATAATCCCGTACAGGAGGAAAACCATATGTAATGATTGATCTGAACTTTAATTGGAAGTGTAGAGAGAGATGGATGGGTGGTTGAGTTTGGCATGAGGATTCATTTGGTAAATGAAGCAAACAAAATTAATGAAGGCTGGAAAGATGAAAGAACAAAAGACCCTCTTGAAAGGCATAAATAATTACACATTGTACTTCCTTCAACTTTTGGCCTTTGAGAAAGGTCAGAATAGATTGGAGCCTGCTCTAGCTAGCAAAAAGCATTGTAATGAAAATTCTGCGCTTTTTTCAAAGGTCTCCTTTGTGGACGGGACAGTACAGTTAATCTCTGTTGTCAGGAACATGAATGCACATTTGATTGTCAGCTTCAACTGAGTCTGTGTAGTTATGAGAAACAGAGATATTAGACATGAATGAGAGCCCTCCCATCTCGTCTACATTATCTTTATTTCACCTTCAAGGGTAAATGCTTGATGTATATCTAAAGGCATCGTGATGTCTGGCAAGATGTTCAGCTTTTCCAAGTGTGGTTGGTCTTTACAGTAAAAAAGTCATAATTTAAGTCAGAGTGCCGTATATAACTGCCACACAGTAAATCTGAAATTTTTCATACATGCTGAGTTTGCAATCTTGCAAGCTTGAAACCAATATGCGGTGACTTGTAAATGAAGTGTATGCTCTGAAGAGATATATTACCTCTAACAAGGTGTGAGAGAGAGAGAGAGAGTATACAGTATGATTTAATGTATGTATATATATATATATATATATATATATATATTTTTTTTTTTAATGTATATGGTTATATTATGATAATAATATGATTAATATTATTTTAATAATACTTACATCATACTATTTCTCTTTTTCTGAAGTGTGCATACTTGTTTGGCTGACTCTGTATACAGTATATATACTGTATATACTAGAACCCTTATTTATTTTAGATGTATGTACCTTGTAATTATCCATTCCCCCTTTATGCTCTATTGAATAAACTATGATTTTCTTCCACATAGATCTCCACGTTGGTTCTGAATGCGCTGAACCAGAACCAGGTTCAGTTCACATTAAGACCAGGTGTTCAGATCACAGTCTACGCTGCACATTTATCTGCAGGTCAGTAATTGACTTTTTGAAAAAATAAATCCAAACTAATGATATATTTCATTGGCGGGACCTTATGAGGGCTGTGCATAAGTGAATTCCACAAAACCTCTATAAACTGAAGAAAAAATTCCTCCACAATCATTTAAGACACCAATAAAGTCATTGGCCTTGTGTTTTTTTTCTTCTTAATTTTTGTTAAATAAATAATGCCACATTGAAAAAACAGAAAAGAAATGTTGCTTTTTGTCTGAGGTTGTATTTCCCTAATACGAAGACCTCCTCTGATTAGATTGTTAAATCATATAATCAAAAGAGGGAGTGCTAACTTTTGAACATGACGTTTGTGGCAGCAGAATGTGTAACATCATGCAGATACAGGTCAACTGGTCAGCTTCACATGAAAAATCTGAATGGGGAACAATGAGTTCTCATTGACTCTGATTGTGGGCTAGTTTGAGTGTTTCAGAAACTGTTAGTCTCCTGGAATTCCTAAGCACACCAGTTTTTAGATTTTATAAAGAACAATAAAAATCTATTGAGTGGCAACCTCTTGTTGGTGAAAGGGGTCAAAGGAGCAGCCAGATTGACAGGAACTCTACTGTGATTCAAGTAACCTCCTTTTATAGCTTACTAAATTTTGAGCCTTGGCAACTACAAACAGGGATTTAAAGCGTCATTGAAACCATACAGTTTAAAAAAAAAAAAAAAACTATATATATATATATATATAGCCCGCTCTTTGCCGTATAAAGATATAAATTTTTGTGCATGAATATTCAAAGACCAACAGTTTCCAAATGTCTTAAAACCAGCCTGTCTGGCACAAACATTCATGTTATAATCAATAAATAGTTGATCTTGACCTGTATCTGCATGATTTATACATTATTCTGCTGCCATATGAATGGATTTGAATAACTGCATGACTGAAGAAGTGTACAGGTGTTCCTAATAAAGTGAAGTGTGTATGTATACATCATGAAGTGTGCTAGATCCACTTTTTCCACTATATTTGAGCACACAAAAAATAGAGCAATAAGCATGAGGTATAATAATAATAATAATAATATTAATAATATTAATAATAATAATAAACTTCAGAAACACATTTATTTAACCACATATGAACAAACAATTACACTGAATTATTCTCACCAGTCTAAAAGGTCATAAAAGGTTAATGCTACTTTGAGTAGTGTGCTTTACAGGCATAGATTTTCCAATTACCTAGTTCACATGAAATGCTCTTGATATGCTGTAATATCTTTTCCCACAGCACCCCTAGTGGACATCAGTGAGAATCACAGTGGCTCAGCCATGCTTATGCTTCTATCCATGGTGGTAGTGGGTTTAGCAGTGTTCCTCATCTATAAATTCAAAAGGTAAAGTGCACATACATATCTGATCCCTGCTTGATTAAGAAATGGCTAAAATTAAGCTTATTTTGTGCCCATGCAGATATTAGCAATGTCATCATTTATATACAGTAGGTACAGACTTTATCAACACTGTTTGGATTATTATGTGAAAGGCGACTGAGCTGCTCTATAATAATAGGGGTCAGTTGTCATTTCATTTTGTTCTGTAATGTCAATTGGATTTCCCTAGACAGGCTGCGCCTCTGTCAGCTCAGTACGATAGTCAGAGACACTCCGTCAAGTGCTGAGTGATATTTCTCAGCCATTTTCCCTGGAAGGCATCCAGAAGATTCATTTTGTCTCAGCGTTTGCCGCCAATCAGAAATGTCAGTCAGTGCTATAGACATTATCAATATTTCAGGCTTTGGGTGTTGACCTTTATGAAATGTTAAACGATTGAGCTTCTCGGACAGGAAAGAAAAGAGCAGCAGGGGTCAATAAGACAAGATCTAGCATGGTGAGAAAGAAGGGGGGAGACATAAAGGTACAGCGGCATGGATTAAACATGAAATTAATTGTTTTTAGAAGTGTGTTGGTGTAAAATTAAACTTGTACAACTACATCAGATTGCAATGAAATTACATTCTCACTGTATATAAACATTAATAAAATGTATTATTGTAATAAAAGAAATTCATAATGCTTACAAGAAATATATTCTATTATAGTGATCGTCATATTCCTAAAGATTTTGTTCTGCCACTCCTTTTAAACTTTTTTTTTTTGTCACTTTTGCTGTCATTTGCTTGGCATTTCATTGTAACTCTTTCCTCAAGGAAGATCCCAGGCCTCCACCTCTATGCAGCGATGCAGAACGAAAAAGAGCAAGAAATGATCCGGAGCCCAGCGAGCCCGATGGAGAGCGAGCCAAGCAGCAGCTCTCAGAGAGAGCTTCCCACCTCGCCGGAGTCTCTGGACACCGAGCTTAACGTCAGCACCATTGGTGTGTACAGGCTCATGTTTTAAATATATGCCACATTTTTATTGTTGTTTTATGGTAAAGATTTTGAAATATATTTGAGGCAATCATAGTTTTATTAATAAAACTATGAAACATGAACCCTTGCCACTTCCTGGTACCACTTTCCTCATTTCCTGTTGTTGATGATTTTCCTATACTGGCATGCCTTTTTTTTTTTTTTTATGTTTTTTTTTTTTTAACCCCTCACTTAAATGAACAGTGAAAAGCTGTATGTTTGGCCCTGAAATTTGTCTTCTTTGCAATCAAATGTTGAGCATACATAAACATTTCATGAAGAAAATAACCGTAATAAATGGCAAATTAATTGGATCTTACTAGTCCTTGCAAGTTGAAAAAATTCTACCAGGTACCAATGAAAATACATAGTTATAACAAAAAGAAAAGGCTAAAATCAATTAAAAGTAGTAACAGGACAAATATTCTGTTTGATGACTAATCATACAGAAAATCCCATTTTCATGAATGGTACGGTCCAGTTTTTACATAAACATGCAACATTCAGACTAGAGTCCATGGAGAGATAAAGAAATTATCACATGTAGCCTGAAAGTCACTTTGGAAGCAAAGGGTATGTGTGCAAATTAAGAGAACCCAAAGGTAAGTATTAAATCTGCAGAAGGCAATTTGCATTTTTCATTAGTTGTAGACAAAATGATACCATTTATTAATCCTTAATAAGGAGCGTGTTTATGTAAATTATGTCTTCGAGTCGTAGGATGTTTCTCAAACTGATGACTCATTGCCACTGTTATGTTGATTTCACATTGAATATTTAGCACGCATTCACACTTCTGATGCCAGCTGCATTTAAACAGTGCCTTTGAGAAGATTTTCAGTTCTGTTTATCTTTTTAACAAAATGCAAACTCATGTTTCCGTACTTTTCTTCCACCACCTCCAGTCGCTGTTTTACTTCAGTTTCAGCGAGTCTCTTTGAGATCCGAACTTGCTGTGCTTATTGAGAACAATTAACGCAAACAAAACCTCATTTACATGTTGTTTTCTATCCCTACTTTGCATGTGACTTGAATCGCACAATTAGTTTTTGTAAACGTCTGCTAATTGCGTGTTCGGTTTATCCAAATAGCAAATCACAACTGAGTACCCAGTCAAGGCTGTTTTCTTCATTATAGCCTAAACACAGGCAACATTTATTATAGCCTAAGCACATGCATGTGGTGATCATTATAGTCAATAAAGAATAGATTTAGCTGTACTGTATGAGGTTTTTCCTGGCAGTGTGTACAGAGCTCATCAGTGGCCCAAGAAAATGACAAATAGCAGGCTCATTCATATTCAAACAGGACATCCAGTGCATGAGCCAGTTTTTCAAAAGGAATCTCTCAAACACTTTATGCCCTTTTGTTAATGCCATGGGTCAATGCATTATTTAAATTATATTTTACATATCTTGGTTTTAAAAGTAATCAGTTATCCAACAGTTACTTCTGATCGAGTGATCTGATTGGATGAGAGAAATTCCAAGAGTGGTGATAATAGAGCACCAGACATATCACATGACAGTTGTTTATGTATCTTACGGTAAATCTTTATCATTAATAAAACCACTGTCGGTTACTAACTGCAGGTCGCCAAATCCTCCATTGGCAGTTATTTATTTCCGCTAGTCCTGGGAGGATGTGTGTTACTAAAGGAGAAAATGATTGGTTAAATAAAGAAACAAATCATAATCTGTTGATAATAAATGGCCTGCAAAGAACTGTTGTATGAAAGGTACAGTATATCATTTAAGCAATAAATGCCATTTGTAAAACCGTTGTCAAGATTGTATTGTTGTGCTTAAATATCATCATGTTCCAAATACCGAAGGCATTACAACAGTGCTGATATTTAGTACAACAATACAATCTTAACAACGGTTTTACAAATGGCATTTATTGCTTAAATATTGCATTTAGGTCAGTCTTTTGTAGATTATGAGCTCAAATATCGATGATGCTATAGCCGTCCATGGTCAGGAGCTAGATGAGAAAAACTGACCATAAAATTGGTGGGGTGGCGTTCTCCCTGCAACACTGACCAATCACAGCTTATCTATGAGGAAGGTGGTGGATAGTTTTCTTACATTCCTTTGAATATCTTACATAGCCATTATACTAAAAAAAAAAATATATATATATATATATATATACAATAGAGTGATGTTAGAGCAAATATTTAATGCTGCAGTTGAAATGTCTTTTACATCAGTACATTGGTCTCGGTATGCCATACATCTTGAGTTTCACTCTAGTCTTTAACACCACTGACAGCTCTTTCTGCTCCTCTTCTCTCTTTTGTCCTCTCTGAATGCAGAATGCATTAAACCTCATCCACGTGTCAGAATCTCAACAGAACCTCCTGTCTACATCGACGTCTGACTTTTCCAGACCGCCACTGCAAAGGGACATTGATCATCCGATCACAAAAAGGTTTTAAGCTTTATACAGTACCTGTGCATGTTGGACATTGACACTTTACTGTGCTTTGTGAATACCAGACAAAAACTGTGTACAGGTTTTTTATACGTATGTCTATCGAATAAGAGAACATTTTTAATGATGTTTATTTATAAGAAATTATCAGTACATACACAATCATAAAAGGCCAGCATGTATAATAATCTAAAAAGGTAAAACTAAAAAAGGGAGCGTAATAATTTTACATCTATTTGCTTTAATGTATTACTTTACAATGAAGTGGTACAATGAAGTGGTACAATATTTATCTGTCTGTCAGTTTATGTAATATAAATGCAAGACATTTTAAATTTATGATTTTGAGTAAAATTGTAATTTAAGGTACGTACATTCCGCACTCAAACCTAAATTTTGTATAGAACCTTAGCCAACATGTAAACTATTATTATTATTATTATTATTATTACTATATCTCTATCTATCTCTATTTATTTACAGTGTGATTTTAAACAAATTGGAATAAACATAAATAGTAGAGTTGTAAAGACTTCCTTCCTTTTTTATTTTATTATTATTATTATTATTATTATTATTATTACTTAAACTATATACAAGTCTACACTCTCCCTAAGAGGACATGAAATAATAGAAGTGTGGACAATTCTAAAATAAAAAAAAATAAGTTTTATTATTTAAAAAAAATTAATTTGAAATTAGAAATCACTGAATCTTGTGAATATTCTTTTCTTTTTATTTTCTTCTCAGATCTTAAGCAAAATAATGAAATGTGGTAGGGTTTTTAACATAATACAGTATGTTTCATGCACTTTTTCATTATTGCTTTCAGTTCACACTCAAAGGGAAATTTACACTATATTTGAGTATATAGTGAGTATATATGTATTAATATTTAATATAGGATACATTCCTCCTGCTACTAAGCAGTATATTATTATTATTATTATTATTATTATTATTATTATTATTATTATTTGTAATAGTAGTAAGATTCCCCATTTTAGTTATGGATTTAGATGTGTATTAGAAAAAAATGATTTTATATCAATAAATGAAGTAATTTGCTGATACTAATGAACTTTTTCACCTCAGTGTAAAGCTCTGATTTTGTCTTGTGTCAGCAATGTACTGTTCTACAGACTGTGTTAGAAATAACAGTGTATTATCTTAGCATCATAAATTATCTTACTATAAGTCTGTACCAGTTTTTCAGTGTACATTAACAGTTAAATAAAAACTGATTTTTTTTCTTTCATTTTTGAATGTTTTAAAACACAATCCATTGCAACTTCTTTTTCTTCTAATTCTATAATCTGATGAATGTACAGTAAGTGGGGTAACATCTTTATTACTGACTTCAAATGTGCTGCATGTTTATAAATTAATTCATGTTTTTAAAAACACAAATTTCCTTTATTATTTATTTGTTTGTTTGTTTATTCGTTTTATTTAATTTCGTTAAATCCTGGAGATCTCTGTACAGAGCATAATGCCATTATGCATAAAAGCTGTGTGAGCTGATTGTCTTTAATCAGAGATGTAGGACGATGACACTCATAAGAAGCTTTTGAGATAATTAATATGGGTATTGATTAAATGCCTGAAAGCAAAAGGCCATGAATGAAACACCAGCTAGTGAATACTAATCTGAGCCCCACACACTTTGCAGACAGCAACATGTTTAAATGGAATACAGTATATGTTTTATTTGCCTCCATATGGGAAAATGGGTTAAGACCTTGTATGGCACATATTCTGAAGTTACAACAGATAACATCACAAAAGGTAAGCTTAGGTTTTCCGAAAACTTTCCATGATATGCAAGTTTGAAAATGTCTTGCGAATCAAAATGCAAAAGATAGCCAAAGTTCTAACGAATCAGGGACATTTGTTTTATTTCATATGAATGAAGTAAGTAAAGGTCTAATGAAATAAGTGAGACTTACTGGGAAGGAATCACTCTGATAATTTACACTGGCGGTGATCACCACACCAGACTTCTATTGGCAGGGTTGCCAGTGGCACAGTTTTCACACCAAATTAGTTTGGCATAAACTCTGAATCTGCCAAGATATTTTTTAATATAAATATATCAAGCAAGTAATTTAATAAATCTAATAAATTTTTCCAAATTAAAGGCAATGTTTAAGTGTAGATATTGCATCCATGACACACAGAACCATTTCTATGGTAAGAGATAGACTGATCAGCCATAACATTAATACATAACCATTGATTGTCAATTATATAGCAGTAAATGTGTGACAGGACCATGGACACCGGTTCGCTCATGGCCACGGGGACCAACGGGCAGATCCCACAGAAAAGCCACTGCAGCACAAATCACTGAAAAAAAGTCAGTGCTGGCCATAATAGAAAGGCACCAGAGCACCCAATGCACCATAGCCCACTGCACATATGGCCCAGCAGGCAAAGGGCCCAAGCCTGCCGACCTGACCTTCAAACTTTCCCAAAGGATCACCCAAAGGATCCGCCATTAACGTCCTGGTGCCAGACACCTCAGCACACACCATGAGGAGTCACGCCATGAGGGGCCAAAGCCACCCTAGTGGCACAAGGGGAACCCAACACTTAGGTTGTCATAATGTTAATGTTTTAATAAGTTATGGCTGATTGGTGTATTACAAAGAGAGGAAGAGTGATTATGACTTTGATAAGGTTTATACAGTATATCTAGGATCCTACACAAATTTTGGGGGTTAGATTCAGAACTTTTATGTGGTTTCTGAGAGATAGTCAGTTGAACGCTTTGCTGAAACCTGGACACTCTGGTTAAAAATATGTGTCCGAGTCTGTGAAACCCAGCTGAAGTCTTTCTTATGATACATAAAACGATATGTTGAATGGTTTTATGTAGAAATTTATATATAATAAAATAATTAGCTGAGTTTTCACAGAGTGGTTCACATATTGGTTCTACTGTGTTTGGCTTACAACCTTTGATATTAGTGGCGGGAAGCACATGTGCTATAGTATTTTAAACACAGTTTAAAAAAGTTTGTTTTGATTGCTTAAATCAATCTATGTGACTGTATTTTATTGCCAATGTCAGTTACAGGATTACTTTAAATATTCACTAGATATCAGCTGTGACTTTTCTTATGCTTTCAGTCATGTGAAATCAAACAAAATTTCTCTCATTCATTACAATAAATACAGTTCTTTTTTAGCATGAGACTACACTGCATATCCACACGTGTACAATTCTTAAATATAGTTCATTTACTTCCAACAGAAAACTGAACAACAAAGAGTAGCCTATTGACTACAGAAAAAGGACATACTGTACTGTAGTATCACACAAACACTGTTTGCCAACAGAAGCAGCAAACGAGAGCCCAGAAACCACACCCCTCTCAAGAGGTAGCAAGATTATTTTTGTAGAAAATGAGATTTATTACTGTAAAGTTTTTATATAAAACAAGCTAATTCAGTGTATAATGGCTTCTTTTTTTCTTTTTTTTCTTTATTCATTCTCAGCACAGTGTTGTGTGATTATTTTTATTAATTTTTTTTAAGCTTGATGCATTTACAATCATATTTATTATTCAGTGGAGTACATATGTGTGTTTTGGTTTTCTTACAATATTTGTAAAAAAAAAAAAAAATCTCATACACTATCTAATTTGCTGAAGTATAGATAAAGAAAAATGAAGTATCATTAATGTGTGTGTGTGGACAATTTGTTTCTATTGCATATTAATCCTTGTTTGAAAGCATTTAATTACATAATTTAGTTATAGAAATGAATTTCAGTTTTGATACACAGTTAATTCAATGATTATAATTGCTAACTTAGAATAATAGTTACAAATAGCTGTTGTTTTTACACATCAGCGTGATGAAAGTGTATCTAATAATCTTATTTATGTCAAAAATATTGATGCAGAAATATACCATTAAAATTGCTGTCTGATACTAACAGTCAATAGCTTAAAAAATATGAAGGGTATGCAACCTGATTGCACATTGTATTTAAACTCTTAACACCATCCTTTCTATTCACTATATGCTCATGACATAAAGTAAGTAATATTTTTATAGTATTTCCTGCAATGTTTTAATATAATGTATTTTGAATTTTAGTTAAGTTATCCAAATGACATTTATTAATTAAACTTTTGCTGGTTGACAATATAACAAATATGCTAAACAGCCATAACATTAAAATCATTAAGAATAAAAACCACCTACTGTACGTTTTAGGCTCTACTTGAACCACGGGGTAACCTGTGGCCCCTCTGGGCGTAGCTTCATGAGACCTCTGGGGGAGATGCTGTGGTCCCATGAGGCCCAGAAATGATGAAACATTGGTGCAATTCAATAACAAAAAACTAAAGAGAGACATAGAAAACTTTCTCTTAAGGAAAAGAAAAAAGGTTATTAAAATTCTCTGGGGTCTGCGGGTGTTTTGGGGACCTGGAGAAGTTTTGACATGCCCTGACATTGGTGAACTTTTCAGCTACTTATAAACATGACATATAAAAATGGGAAACAAAACAAAACTGTAATTACACTGTATTCAGCACAAACTGGGCTACAATAACATGTTAGCATCATGTATGTACAAGTTTGTTCTTTGGAGAAAATAACAGGTATGAAAAAGAAAAAAAAGTTAGTCACTAAAATGAGGGCCACAAAACTCATTTAAAATTGTAATAAACAGGCCACAAAAACTATTTATAACATTTGTCTACAAGACTACAAGTTTTTCCTTCAAAGCAATGTGAAAATCATCCTGCTCACTAATTCACAGAAAACAAATGTGATTTAAATTTCTTAAGACACTTTTTGTTTAGAAAGGCCATATGCAAGGAGGCATGAATGATCATTAATAATGCTGTAATTCACACCAGTGAAGACAAAGACCAGCATAATGAGCCTTTCAACCAGGTATGCAACTAAGAGGAGAGTCCTACAAGAAAGAAATACTATCGCTCAAAAGTTTGGGATCACTTGGTGATTTATTTTCTACATTCTACAACAATACTGGGGATTTCAAAACTCTGAAACAACACATATGGAGTTAGGTAACTACAGTATGTAACAACAACAACAATCAGTTGTCAAGACATCCTTTATGGAATAGTTCTTGCAAGAGCATTTGCAAAACCCATCAAGCACCATGATGAAACTGGCTCTCATGAAGACCTTCCCATGAAAAGCAAGACCAAAACGTACCTCTGCTGCATAGGAGAAGTTCATTTAGAGCCTCAGAAATCATCAATTAACAACCAGCACATCAGATTAGAGCCGTTATGAAGGCTTTACAGATCATGAGTATCAGATACATCTCAATATCAACTGGAGATTATTACATATTTTGGATGCAACAGGAGTTCAGGGTAAAACAGTGCAAACAAGAATAGTGCAGGATAAAAAAGGTGTATGGTTTATACAGCCACACATCTCGAAAACAGATCCTGTTCAACTGAAGGCAGGTAAACATCGCATACTTGTCATGCTCTGCTTTGCAATGCACAGAGAACCTGCAACCAGCAGTGACAACATTCCCAGCATATGAGGTCAGCACAGCTCCTGGAACTGGTACCTGGTCCCCACAAAGCTCTTTGATAAGTTTTTCCATATACTCTTTATGGGACAGGTTACCATATAGTTCTTTATACACAATGAAAGCATTGGTGGCAGTGATGGCCAAAAAGTGTAGATAAATATTGTTATATCTGTAGCACATTGTTTTGTATAAAAGCTGATCAGACAGGTCAACAACCCCCATGTGATGGTGCAGGACATGGTAATGTTTTTGCCCTCCATGTACCTTGTAATTTCACCCTCCTCTGCACAGTGTCTCCTGTATACACAGAATGGATGGTAGAACAGGCAGATGCATCTTGTGTGTCCATCCACTTTACAAATACAAAAGATCCTTCCTGCGTTTCCCTGTGCGAGGTCCTGGCGAAGGCAAGGGTGATGCAGACACATTGCTAAATATAAATGAGTAAAATATTCTAGGCATATATTGTTATATATAAAGTATACATATGGGAAATTAATGGGTATGAGATATTCAAAAAGGGTTACCTGAACCAAAAAGAAGGTTCTCCCCATATATAAGTTCTTCTGGATTCACTGATTTCCTGGGTTCACTGATCACCTACAATAAAATTGGTGGCAGGCAAATCAGCTATGTTTTGTGGGGAAAATCATGTGAATATGTGTGCATTGTGCCCTGCAATGGACTGGTGTTCTATCCAAGGAGTTTCCCTGCTTTGCACACTCGGCATTCATGGGATAGGCTTCGGATTCAGTGTGACATTATTAAGATTACGCACATCCCAAAGATAAATGAAAGATGATGGTGATGATGGTTCTTATTCATCTTATTATTATTATTATTATTATTATTATTAGTAGTAGTAGTAGTAGTAGTCATACTGTATTTTACTTTTTAGTTGTGTGTAGTTGAATCCCATTAAAAATAATAAGAAAATCAAAGTTTTTTTGCATTATTATACAGCTTCCAGCTCTCTGTTCCTAGCTCTACCTGTCAGTGGATCACCAGCTTTCTGATAGACAGGCAACAGCTAGTGAGAGTGGGGAAATTCATGCCCAACAGGCGCACCATCAGCACTGGCATCCCTCAGGGATGTGTTCTCTCCCCACTGCTCTTCTCCCTCTAGACCCATGGTTCTCAAAGTGTGGGGTGCGCCCCACTCATGGGGAATACAGACATGACAGGTGGGGCGCAATGTAGGGGATGAAATTAGTGGAAAATTTTAGGAAAGTACCTATTCTAATTCATGTTTTTCTTCATTGATAATGAAGAGCGTACACTCAAAACTAAACAATCACACACAAAGAAATGGATCATTAATACAAGTAAATTAAAACAACATCAGTTGGGGGCCGTGAGAAAAAGTGGAACCATAGTGCAGCAATAAATGTTTAACAGTCGGCATGTTAATTGCAGAGGAACAATATAAGGAAACTTTCGGTATTATATATGTAATCATTATTCATTCAAATGTATATGCTGATGTTTCTGTATTTTTTTTTTTTATTAATATTTTATCAGGCAGTACTAGTCTGGCATTTCTAGTTTCCAGTGTGGCAACAAAGTTGCTTTTTGATCCTTC
>JAQMYJ010000010.1:12023502-12038428 GCA_030014305.1 Clarias laeviceps | reverse complement strand
GTCTATATAAGGTCCCACAGTTGACAGTTCATGTCAGAGCACAAACCAAGCATGAAGTCAAAGAAATTGTCTGTAGAACTCTGAGACAGGATTGTCTCGAGAAACAAATCTGAATTATTTTTTTTTAACAAAATGGGGAAAAGTGATGCGCTGTGAATACTTTCCAGATGCACTGTAAGTAAAAAAAACTTTATTGTTTTGAAAACTCCCCTCACCAGCTCCCCCATGTTCTGAAACCAGCAAACCCCTTCCTATTGCACACTGATGCTTTGGAGACCGGCCTTGGTGTGGTCCTGTCAGGAATTTGATGGTGAAGAATGTCCATTCCTGTATGTGAGCAGGAAACCAGCAAAAATATATCACCAATGAGCAAAAAGATCTTGCCATCAAATGGGGAAGTAAAGGACCTGAAGTACTACCTGGCAGGTGACACTTGATCATGGTGACAAATCATCCTCTTCTACAACGGATGTCAAGGGCTAAGGACACCAACCGTTGCATCAACTGCTGTTTTATGAGGATCACTCATCTTGTTTAACCCCAGACGAGCTTGAAGTTAGCTGGCAGGGGCGGTGCTGTGAGAGCAGGCCTACAGCCAGCACCTCTTACCATGTCCATGCTCCTCACTTGACCAGGAAAATGAGGCCAAGGAATCCCTTCACCACCACAGCCAGCTCCATGGCTCAATTAGGAGGGGAGGGGCACTGCAAGCTGCATGGGCTGGAAGGTCATCAATCTCCACTATCCCCCTATCATGGTCTGCCTATAAAGTACATCAGTATGGTGAGTAGGGGGTCTCGAGTGTGACACTTGAATTTGTTTTGTCTTTATGTACTTTCAGAATCTGACCCTGCTGGGACCCACATTGGGCATGCTGCTGAGGAAGAGAATAACTCCAGGCTTTGACCATCTTCCATGGCTCTTTGTCTTCAACCTCTGTCAGCAGCAACTATCCCCTGGTCTGCGATATAATATAATATAATATAATATAATATAATATAATATAATATAATATAATATAATATAATATAATGCACTAGAAACAGTAGCCTTAATTTCACTCAAACAAAATATTGTGTACTGTTTAAACTCTTATAAAAGACTCAAAATATTATTATTTTTTTTTAATAAAAGCAAAATATTAATAATTTAAAATACAAGTACTCTATAACATTAATTTAAATAAGTCCTGTAAATGTGATCCACGTAATAAAATCTTGTTTAATTATGGGATAAGTTTTGGTTGTATAAGAGGACTGTTGCATGTTGTAACACTTACCCTACTTTTCTGAGTGGTTGCATTGAGTTACTCACTTCAGTTAAACGTTCCCTTTAAATCTGAATGTCTCTGACTGAACCCATGATGGCTGGAATTGAATGTAATGTAGATAGCCACATTTTTCAGTCCAGTCTGCACTCTCAATCTAGTGATCCCACATCCACCAAATGCATTAGTAAAGAAATGAAGCTTGCTTTTCCCCCATTAGTGCAGCATTGTGGACACGACAAGGGGGCAAGCAGTCAGTGCTGACAGACAATTACTTCTGTTTACCCCTTGTAAGAGCCCAGTCCGTGACAATCAACCACCAAGGGAGAATAAAAAATGTGGTATTGAATTAGTAATTGTCCAGTATTTAAAAATAAGAACAGCAAAATAAAACAGCTGAATGTAGTTGTTTTGATAGAACCAAATTAGTTTGGAATCAGTAGTAATAAGAGTAAAAACAAGAATTTAAGAAAGAAAGACATTACCACAGCGGATGCAAATATAGGAAAATAATTACAGACTTTTTCATAACTGCACATTATAAGGTTTTATTCCTCCTATACCAGTTTATTAAGAAATGATAGATTACACTTTTATAGTCACAAATGGTGTTTGTTCATGTTTATTTTATAACACATGTTAATGAGACATGTTTTGTGTGTGTGTGTGTGTGTGTGTTTGTTTTTATAATCGATTGCTTAAATACTATCTTCCTGATTCTGATTCCCTCTTTATTACTACATTACAGAATATTCATCTAAATATTCTAAAAATAGGGTTTCAATGGATTTTTCTGAGGCCCTATACAGTACATAAGCAAATTCACACTGGCTATATCTCAGCAACTGGGCATGATATAGTAATATATATATATATATATAACCTGATTTGATGTCATGGGTCACATAATGTTTTTTAATACATGAACAGTTGATAAACTGTCAATATTCTTTAATTTGGAATGAAAATCTTGAACATTAAAACAACTGTTACTGTAGATCTGGTCCAATTTCATTACCTACAGTGTTTTCCCCCACAATGCTAAAAGAAACGCACAACATTAAAAACTCATTGCAACCCTCTAATACAGAACTTTTGCCTATTGCAGCATTAATCAGCAAAATACCATGTGAAATATGTGAGGCGTTCTATTGATGAGTTGGAAATGTGAGCGCTGACACAGCAGCCTTGCCCTGAATTGGAAGATTAATGACTGAAATTCCCTTGCAAGTCTCTTCTTATTACTGCATCCATACAGAAAACATAAAAAAGCTTAATTAATTTCTCATTTACAGCAGTTCTCTTTTTAATTCTATATCCTAATGTGAATATAATTGCATACTTCAATATTATATAATTATGACTTGGGGGTATTTTTAAGCTGTTCTGACAGAAACTTGAGGCAAAACAAATCTAATGCTGGTGTACTTTTTAACTGTTTTCATAATATCGCATTATCTACTCCTCACTCAATTTAAATGTAATAAAATGCCAAATAATTAGCCAAATAAATGTGATGCACTGCTAGCTAATCAAAGAAATTTAAATCACCCACATCCAGTAAAGATGGTACATTTAAAAAAAAAAAAATCCCACATGGACGCAGGATTCTAACAATAACTTTTTGGGCTATTAAATGTCTTCCTATGAAAAGGCAAAACAATTAGAAGATTGTTTTTTATTTTAAAGAAGAAATAACAATTATGCACACTCTGCTTAAACTGACCAGATAATAAAACTTGACAGGTGCTACAAGGCATTTCTGCTGAAAATGACATAACCCCAGTAAATAAGGCATGAGCCCTGACAGTTAGCCCCTGTGACCCTTTTTCCAGAAACATGCCTGCCCATGCAAGCACACCACAGACTGGCAAAGTCGAATTAATTAAGCACAGGGCTGAATAACTGAGCAGTCTGGATTGAAAAGGTCAACGAATGTCAGGAAGGCAGGTCTGGACACGAGTGCAAGTGTACATGTTTTATTAAACATGGCAGACAAAACAAACATGTTAATCAGGATCCAAGGTACATGTACAGACAATCCAATGGTCAGGTGATCAACAATATGAACTAGGGCAGGCAAGAGCAAGATGAGAAAACCAGAAACAGGGATAAAAAAACAAAGCAACAGTTAATAATTAAAAGGTTGGTTATGGCTGGTTTGAATAACAGAGTGTATATTTTGTCAAAGGTGAATTTGTACTGTAAGGGCTCTTAAATAGTGTGACTGAGTGATGGATTGAGTTCAGTCATGTGGTCCTTTGTAGCCATGTTAGTAGGACTACGGTTTCTTCTGGTGGGCTTAGATCTGAGGATCTCCGAGACCACTACCAGTCCGTAACAACCAGTCCAAGAACCAGAAACTATTTAACCATCTTCTATGTAGGGAGACCTTTCAAATGTTCCATTGCCATAGCTTAAACTTAAACCCCTGGTAAAAATAATAGAAATCTGGTCTCTAGCAGTTCTCCAGTGGCATCCCAGATTGATCCCACCCATTAAAATAAATTCCACACATGCTCCCACCAGCACAACGTTTGATCAATCCGTTCCCAACATCCTACAAAGAACAATTTCTTACAGACTGGAAAATGAAATCAAATGCAATCTAACTTTGCTGTGCGGGAAATCACCATTTGTTTGCTTTCCATCAGGTATGCCACCACTGACCTGTCAAAACTGATTCAATGTACTTCAGCTTTGGACATGCATTTCCATTTTCAGTTTGTGATTCTGGGACTGTCAAAGCATATAATTAATAAATACAGTTCTGACTCTAAACAGTAATTTGTGTGTCAAATGCAAATATAAGTTTTATTTCAATTTTAATGCCAGAACCAAAATGATATGCAATGGGGAAAAAATCCACTAACATTACAAAACCATGCAATGTATCCAAAATTAACAAACCTTGCTCAAATTTAGCAGTGCTAACAATAAATAGATTAGCTATTAACCATTTTCCAATTATTGCCCAAAAAAAACCTTCTGGTTACTGATTACATATTGTTGTGTATATAGACTGTCAGTGTAATCTGTTATGTAGTCCATCTCTAAAGCGGACTAGATTTTATTACTCCTACACCACAGATAATTTACACTTCAGCTTGACAGCCTCTATGGCAATCAAAGCTGCACAAGAAGGCATCTGTTTACAAGGCAGTCTTAACTACTGCAATAAAAAAAATAACTTGTAGATAATGAATCATAGTGATTCAGATATGTATTCAAAGATATATACCCAATAATCCAAGCAACTGCAGTACTCTGAGTCTTTTTTTACGTAAATAAGATTTGGTCTGAGATTTTGATGAACTTGGAGAAGAAGTAAGGAGCATATAGAGAGTAATATAATATAATGTATTCAGTGATGAACGCAATAACTCAAGCATACACTCATTCTGTATTGAGCCATCTGAGACATGATGGCACTCCACATCCCAAAAACTCCTTCATACTACACAGTCTTAAGCTCAAGCAGTCTTGAATTTGAATTGCAATATTGCATTTGATATTCTGATTCACTGAAATATATAGAATTTTACCAAAAGTGATGAATAATGCTGACAAATCGGTACACATTTCTTTGCCATATTTTAATAAAAAATGTTCAGGAGGTCATGGTTCCCATGAAGTCTCAAAGTAATTTTGTTTCCTAATCATAATTAATATCTTTCCTCATTTATTTGAGTCCAGGCACAGCTTTCACCTCATGCCTTTTCTAAGCAGGAAACGGTAAGAAAAGGAAAAAAAAAACAAAAAAAAAACTTTTAGGCATGTTTCACCTTTTGACATTTTCACTTTTTCTAATGAGCTAGTTAGTGTTGTAGCTATGCAATGATGTCTTATCCACCCACAAGTAACCTGAGATCCATCTTTTACAACTTTTGAATTTGTTCTACAGCAAATTATAATCAGTCAATTACTGCTGTATGAGACCCCAAACGAATTCACGGTGACATTTCACCTCATGTGCACATACAGACACATGGTTGAGCGCAGAGCAGTAACAAAAATAAAGATTATTCAACTTCAGTGAAAGTGACCGATAATATCAAGAGATGCTAATATATATGCAAAAGGTAATTATACTGTATGTTATTAAAAAATGAGTACATGGTGGATTCTCCAGCAGCTGAGCACATTTTGGAGGTAGAAGATATTCATGATCTTATGGGCAGTAGCCACTGGCAAAATATTCCATTACAGTATGATACATTGGAGCATTAATGTTTAATTAAGGTAGCATCTTTTAGGTTCTCATTTAATTTAAAGTGGGAAATTCAATGTATCATTTTCAATTATTGGAACAGCAAAAACCTAAACAGATAAATAATATACATAAATTATAACTAACAGCATTTGTTTAAAAGAAAAGTGGTTTAGTAACATGCAATAATCATAACTATTATGCTGTTTTAAACATAGGCAGCATTTTTATGCTCACTCATTGAAAAATTGGTTGGGAAATACGAGTGATGTAGGACATTTTAAGGACAAGCTCACGCACCAACACATGAATTGAAAGTCGGCAGGCAACTCAGGGTCTCGCTCTATTTCACAAGCACCATTTTAAGCACTTCAGCTTGACAGAAGCTCATAAAGGTGTGGGTGGATATCAAGCCTCTTTAACAGAACCATCTGCTGGTGCTTCAAGGTGCCTTTCTGAGTTTCTACCTTTGCAGGAGATAAATCTTAGACTGAACCTTATAGGCTTTAGTACAAACAGTTTTGCTTGTGAAAGGTCTGGATTTCGTACATTTATCTCGCTAATGCAGGCGGAAGGGATTAGGTTCCATTCAGCTTAAATACAGTGTACATTCCAAGATGAACTGAGTGCAGACATATGATTTGAAGAAAACAAAACACAAAGACCCTGAAATCTATGCTTCTGACTGGTAAAAAAAAACTTGGATTTTCAAAGGACTGCTGTAATTCCTATATACCACATATATACAGTAGTGTACGGGAAGATATTTTTACACTCAACAATCCAAAATTTATGTATACTCACACTTCCTCATATGATATTTGTTTCTTAGTTCACTACTTACACGTCTGCTAGAGGACAGAACCAGAAGTAGAGTGGTGTAAGAAACATAAACCTCACATGTAAACAATCAGGACTTTTTACCTTGACTTTTTCATGTTTCACATGTTAAGCATGTGATTTTTATTTTTGACAAAAAGTACATGTTTTTTTATTTAATTTTAAGATGATTTTTCCACTTTTTTGTTTTAACTTTGTTGCTGTTGTTTTTCTTTTAGGATTTTGGTTGTCACGTTCAGTGCTAGTTTATTTTATTTTATATATATATATTATATATATTTCAAAAAAAAAAATTATGTTAACTAACTACATTTTTTAATGAGTTCATCACATATTGTTCATGTGTTTACCTGAATTCATGTGCAATGTGTAGGGCATAATAAAATAAGATGATGGCTCATTTATGTCTGTTAGATGTTAAATTTGAGGGGACATCTAACTTTTACAAACCTGCCATGTATTTGTGTATTTAAAAAAACAACAACAACAAAAAAACTTTTTTTTAAACTTCATCTTTAACTTTTTTGTTATGATAGTTGTCTGTTCTTAGTGCTTACAGTGAACACCATTGTTTGCCCTTAGTAATTCAACATGATTTGGAAAGAAACTGTTGTTAATATAAAATTCAGAATTTAATTAAAACCTGATCATGACTTATCAGTGGTGGAAGAAGTACTTTGCTAAAATAAAACTACAAATAAACAGGCAAATATGAACTCTAGTAAAAGTTAAAGTACCCTCAAGCTTTCTATTTTACAGTAAATAAAAGTAAGAAACCCAATGTGCTAGTACACAATTGGACTTTTAATTCTGTGAAATAGACTTGCAGACAGAATGAGTATTAAAAAATGTTTTAATTGCATCACTGAATGTCCATGTAGCTTTCTTTGAAATGACACAATTTGCAAAAAAAAAATAAAATAAACACAGTATTACTACTGTATGAACACAGTATTATAAATAATTTAACAGCGAAATTAAAATACTCAAGAGACATGCGAAACGAGATTGGACGCTGCTGCCTATGAGTTGAAGCATACACTGTTTTACTATAAGATTTTGCAAGCAGGGAAAGTTTACATTAAAATAATGATAGAAATTACACCACATAAATAGGCCTTTATCATAGGTGTTCATTATGTATTAAAGCAATATCGCACTAGATGGAATGCTGTACTTCTGGATATAGCACAGCTGTGATACGGTTGTAGTTTCTAGCAATCAAAAATGTGGCAACATATATTTTAAAAAATTAAGCAAAAAACATCAGCTAATTCAGACCTCATTATGTGCATATTGGAACTATGCAGATAATGGTAATACTACATTTTATCTTGGAATGATGCAAAAAGGCATACTGGAGTCACTGACAACGTGGATACCATCAGCCCACTTTAGATTGAGTAAATTCTCAAAAGACAATGTATTTTTGTTCACATCATAATAATTTAGAAAACAGAAGCTACTTAGACTTTTGATTTAAACATTAACCAGATGTATTGAGAAAAAAAACAGGGAAAAGTCCCTGATGAATGGACAGATTTCCATTATTTTCGTTTTATTTGAATGTGACTCTCTTTAGAGCTGTCAGTCAGACATACCAAGCAAATGGATGAGAAGAAGTTTAGTCAGACAAGTGACCAAGAATTCCAAAGAGTCATATAAAGGCAACAGATAGAGGAAGGTCCTGAAAAACATATGGGTGTTGATTTATTCTCAAGTCATTTTATACCCATCCATACTAGACAAATGATTGAAAAACAAGAACAGAACTCAGTGTGGAAATGGGAAAACCAGCCGAAGGGATTCAATCAGGCCTTTACGGTAGATAGAAACAACTATTTCATAACGGGCACATGACTGCTTGTAATTTGTCAAAAGACACCTAAAGGACATACTGGCCATGGAAAAATGATAAAAACCACGATTGAACCAAGACATTACATGTGGAGTAAACTAGGCACAGATCATCCTGAAGTTTATCCGAAGAGTAAAGCCAAGTGCTACTAATGGCATTTTGTGGGGAACATTATTTTCAGCAGTGCAGCATGGAAGCTTTATAAAGATAAAGGTTTCACAAAGAGTTAAGCAGATCTTGCTGCCAAAATCTTCTCAAGAATGCTTCAGGGCTTCCATTGAGTCAAGACTGGATTCAGGAGAAGTCTGTGAATGTCCTTGGGTGGCCCAGTGAAAGGATACATTTGAACATCTCTGGAGAGACCTGAAAATAGCAGTGAAGTGATGCTCTACATTCAACCTAAACAAGCCTGAAAGGTTCTGCACATGGTAAGTAAAAAAAACAAGGTAAATCCAGATGTGCCAAGGAAAGGAGACATTTTGAAAACCCTTGAAGTCAGTTACCCAGCACATACAGTACATTGAGTTATTAACCATAACATTAACATTAAGACCACATAACTAACATTGATCATTCTATTATATACCAGTAAACTGGTGACAGTATCATGAGCACCCATAAGATGCATTGGACAAGCAAGTCTATATCATGGTAGACCCACCCCCAAGTCACAGCACTCAAAGGATCCGCTGCCAACGTCCTGGTGTCACACACAGCAGCATATTCCCAGAGTGGCAGAGCTATACAGGTGGCACAAGGGAAATGTAAACAATATTGGGCATACTGTATTGTTTTGTGTTCTAATGTTATGGCTGTGTATTTCAAAGCTCAAAATCAGAAATGTTAATAGTATTTATATTTATCAATTTATATCTTCTTACTTTTTGGATAACATCTTGTGACCGTTGAGCAAAGATTTTCATAGACAGGGGACGATATGAAGTCTAAGCATGTAGGAGCACAATAGTGTTCGACAGGCTCCATATGCTTTTGGCCAAGGCCGGAATTAAACGTGAAAGGACAGATGTTTTTTCTATAATCATTTTTGCATGTGACTTCATCAAGAGAGTTCAAGAGCTGCCATGCACTCAATGAAATGATGGTGCTTAGCATAGCCTTGGGGAAGACGAGCCTATTTCAATGACTCTAAAGTGAAGTAAAGTGTGTTTACTCTTTAATTTAGATGCCTTTCACTCTTTAATTTAGTCTCCCTTGGTGTGTGATCCTTGAGAGTGGAAAGGGTGCAAATATGATGATAATGATGCACATCTTTGACATTTCCGGGTCGCTTATGAAACACATCTCGCAGGGAACAGTGATGCCATGTGTGGCAGCAAACAGCTGCAGATCAGTATGCATGGCCTGGTAAGCGTGCCATTTTACAGTGACATGACATTAAATGGGAACGGGGAAATGGGAACTGGGAAAAGATGCGTTTTAAGATTGCATAACTGAAGATCAGTCTGGATTTGCTAACTCAAATCCAACTTTAATTGTCATACAGTAAATGCACTATGGTAACATTTCTTGATGATGAATATCACAGTACTATGGTGGGATACTATATTTCACCTGACTCAATATTTGAAAAATCTTTCACACTGACCTGGAATAAATGCCAATACAATACTTTTTTCTCCCCTCTCTGACACAAGGATACAATTTCATGAAAACGAGTAAACAGATTATCTTAATTCTACTTACTATAACTAGTGATTTCAGTATTTTTTAATAATTCTTACTATCTGAGATCGGTCATTTATCCATAACCAGCATCTTTTCAATTCCGACCTGCCAATCATGTTTTAGGACTGTCATGCACATGAGCTCGTCTAAGAGATGATATCTTTATCAACTGGACTTTTAATGTTAGATCAACTGTCAGCTCTAGTTTCTACTCGATTCTACTTAAAGCTAGGCATTTCAGATGGACTGACATCCAATAATCTAATAAGGAACATAAAATGAATGGACCTTTTAAGTTCAAACACAGAAACCATCAAAAACTGTCAGATCTAAATGATAGTTTGAATGTGTTTCCTTGGCAGCTCTATTATGGTGCAAGTAAGAGCTGATATCACAATATGATTTTTTTTATTATTATTTTAGCACTTTGTCTGCCCAGCAATCAGTATAATAAAAAAGATTATTATTTGGCATAGCCTGATGATAAATAGTGATAAATATGCAGTTCGCCAAATAGCTTGAGGCTGGTGTTGCTAAATGATCAAAAAGGCTTACATGTCTGAAAGCTTTATTTCCATATAAAGATGTCTAATGCATATTTATCAGGTCCATCTGCTGCAAAGCCTAACAAGCCCAAATGCATAAATATAGAAGTTACAATAAACTTCAATTATATAGTATTTTCATTATAATATTAGATTATATTTAGTACTAACTATTATTTGGAATTAGCCAATTTCCTATAACTTCTAATGTCTGACCTCTCCTGTCCAACCAAGAAATCTAACAAACTAAAAAACAGACACTTTTTTACGCCTCCCTGGGATGGTCATAAATGCCTTATGAAGAGCTCATGGTCTTTGCAAGACCAACAACCAGGATGCCTACAACAGACAAGAACCCAAGGGGACAGAGTCAATAAAGTTGTGTCTCCAGGAAGACAATGAGACAGAACAAAAGCCGACCCTCATCTCAATAAACTTCTTTCATGTAACCCTTTCCATGTATACCAGATTTCCGTTCTGTCTGCCGAACATTTTTACAGACCATAATCAAATTTACCATTTTATTGCAGTTACACAATTTATATACATATTTTATTGCTGTTATAAAATGTGTCAAATCACTATTGAGTTTCTATGTGTAGAACACGAGGTTTGTCCATAAAGCATAAAGCCATTGTTAACATCATGAGCGGTTTGCGTGACATCGATATAACCTGGCAGCTACGTACTGTAAGGAGAGTGGACTGAAATGCACATGCATGAACAATGAGGACTTCACATTACTAGTCAATGGCTAGATGCTAGAGTCAGCATGTGCACTGTGTGGTTATCTTATTCAAAATGTCTGGGTGAGTAGAGCAAAGAATTTGCATCTGATTTAGCATTATGCATATTGAACATTTCTCCACGGAAACTATTTGGATAATTTAGAAGGCTTTTTGTAGTGCATCCAGTCACCTAGGTGACTCAGGCCCCCTATAACATAGATTTGGCACCCTGCGATGTCCGGCTTTCCTCAAAACTAAAAGTATCTTTGAAAGGGATGAGAACCATCAATGAAATTCAGGAAAGTGAGACTGGGCAGCTGATGGAGATTCCAACCAAGGATTCTACAGAGCGTGTGAGGTCCCGGGTGCCTACTTTGAAGGGGACTGAGGCGTTATTGTCCTGTATACAATATTTCTTGCATATTTTTCGATAAACATCTCATTTTTATATATTACATGGCTGGACAGATATTGTATTTTGACTGTGTTAAGCTATGAGTGAACTGGGCAATGAGAATGGGGACGGCTGTGAGCCCTTTACAAGGCAAACAACTCAAACCGTTCCACAATAACACTGGTACAGACCGCACAACTAAAGCACATTTTTAAACTTTTATTTTTTATTTTTTTTAAAGCAATCAATCACCACCACTAAATGAAGAGAGACAGGGACCATGGCCTGCTTCATCACACCTCCAGTAAAAATCCAGAAACTGACAAGCATCTCTAGATGGACATTAAATTTTCATCTTCTGATATCTTTGATTATCCCTTAGAGTTGTGTTTTCGCAACCCTTAAAGCTGGCTGAACTTCCCTTGATCTCAGCCAAGTTTAGACTGTTGCACGACATACATGCAGGTGAACTTTGGACCTCCAGTGAAGATAAAAATTGTTCACATTGCATCACAAAATCCTTGTCCATGACCTCTGGATAAGCTGGCTCAACTGAGGTTATGGCAAAAGCGTCATCATGAGAGATTGGTCTACAGTGTCATGGCTCTCCATTCAAGATTCACCAAGAAGTAGACATGGTGCTATGACTATCTTTGCCAAACTGAGGATAAAATATGACAAAAAGAGCAAACATTATGGCTGGCTTGAGATGTAATTATTCCAACATTCATTTCCCTTGAGCAACCTCTAAATATGAATATGTTCGATGATATTTTACAAAGGATCGTTACTAGAATATATATTGGAATGCATAAATTTTTTTATTTTTAAGTGACACCCTAGTGTACTGTACATTAACCTAAAGGTCCCATATTTTAAGTGAACATACAGTGGGATTCCAAAGTTTGTGTGTGTGAATGCTTTATCTAAAATAACTCAAATAATGCATTTTTTTTTTACCTACCTTGTTTTAAGCACCCTATGTTCATGAAACTGCCTAACAGTGTCTGTGTGAAAGGTGGACAATGTCATGTCCCACCAGAGAACATAAACCAAGATGAACATTTAATTGGAAAATATTATTGGCTTGTTTAATCCCTAACCAAAGGAACAAAAGCAGGGGGTGTCTTTCTTTATTGAGCCTTGCCCAATGGCCCAACAGTTGCAATCCAGCAGCAATGAGGTTAGAACACCCAACTCTCCATCAGCAACCCAGCAACTCTCCATCAGCAAGTCTACTGCCACTGAACTGATTAATACAGATTGGTTAAACCTTAATGGCACATATTTAACTTTTTTCTAATTCCAGTTTCCAGCAACAATTTATTTTTTTTATCTAAGATTTTCAGTTTTGCATTGATTAAAAATATCTGTTTCTATTATGAAAAGGCTTCTTTAACGAAATATTTCACTCTAATGAGTCAGGGCTGAACCTCCGCATCTGGCTGGGCTGTAATGAAATTTCTCAAGTGCTTCTACCATGAATGGAGACAAATGAACCTTGTTTGTAAGTCGGCATATCCACTATATGTCCAAGTCCAATCTGTCAAAGTTGCTGCATTATAAGAACAACAATGGAAGTAGCAGAGAAGTGAAATAAAGTGGAATGGAAAGAGTGTGAAAGCAATCCCATGGGCAGAGCTCTAAAATGACAGTGCTGCCATCTTTTGTGACAAGGGTCTTTTATCAAACACTGCAGTGGATTTCTGTTCCCAATCAGAGAGAGATGGAGAGATGAGCTTGCTTTTGCCCATTTACACTGCAGCTGCTGTTGATGTAACAACTTCTGCTGATTTCATGAGCACAAGATGTCAAATTGAAGTAAATCTACCTGTCATAATCTGCACAACAACAGGACAGCCAGGAGGGATAAGATCACTTTTTCTTTGTAAGTGTGTGTGTGTGTGTGTGTGTTTACCTCTGTGCCATACCAGTCCCGCTGTGATAATTAAGACTGTGCTTGAGGGATTTTCACTTACTCACTTATGCTTACAAAGTCAGGATTTTTTCAGAGTACATCCAGCTACATTTTGTTTAGACACATGAGAGATTTCTTTTAAGTCTCAGTCAAAAAAAAAAAAGTGTTTTGCAGTACCTTCATAGGTAACAGGTACAGGTTTATTGATTCATTTTATTCATTCATCTGGATGGACGGGGTGCTGGTATCTATCCCAGGAGACTTTGGGCACGAGGTGGGATACACTCTGGACAGGGTTACAATCTATCGCATGGCACACACGCACACAAACAAACTACGGGCAATTTGGGAACGCCAATTAGACTAATCTGCATGTCTTTGGACTGTAGGAGAAAACTGGAGTACCCGGAGAAAACCCACCAAGCACAGGGAGAACATTCAAACTCCATGCACACAGAAGGATTTAAACCTGACTTAGAATTGAACCTGGACCCTGGAGGTGCAAGGCAACAGTGCTAACCACTAAACCACTGTGCCACCACTAGGTGAAATTATTTAAGGGCAAAAAAAAAAAAAAAAAGGACTGATTTGCTATGTAACATTTCTCCCATCAAAAAGTGTCTGAAATGGCACTATTCAAGATTTTTCCCCCTTTTTTTTCAATCCATTATATTTTAGTATCAAACAAACTGCCTTTTATGCCTATCCTGGCATACTAGTTAAATGTCCTGAGTGATTGCTCGTGACATTGGTTTGTTTCTCAATTAGACTTAGACCTGATACACACTTCATACTGTAGATAGGATAATTTGCAAAAACAATACCTCTAAATAAATCGAGAGAGAACTTGCACCCATGTAATTACAGTCCCTTATCACAGTGCCTTGAATTTAATGTACTTTCTCATTTTACCATCCCAATTACCCCCTGCACAACACATTTTAACATTTGATAGTACATCACAGGATCTCATAAACAATGTGAGTGTAAAATCTTTAAGAGCTTTCTATAAAGAATAAAATCTAAAAGTTTTTCTTCCAGACAGCCACACTTTTCTTGAGTTTAATGTTGCACTACTCTTGTTGAGAGTAAATTATTTAATTGAAGTTACTTCCTTTTAGAAGATTCTGACAGAGCTACAATAGACCCTGACTGATTATAATCATCCCCGGTTTCCTGAGGATAAGAACATTTCATTTTTCCAGCAAATGCGACAAAAAGGTCTTTTTGCGCAGTTAAAGTGCTTTAAGTAAGTATGTGAAAAACAAATCATGATTTGAAATAGTTGCGCTTTAGGAGTAAAAAGTGTAATAACAAATTATGGGACAGTTATATATTTTTGATTCCCTGGAAACCTAGCAGAAGGAAAAATGTACACTACCGTTCAAAAGTTTGGGGTCACATGCAAATTTCTTTGTTTTTGTTTAGTGATTTATTTTCTACATTCTACAACAATAACTGGGGATTTCAAAACTATAAA
>JAQMYJ010000010.1:11998465-12022083 GCA_030014305.1 Clarias laeviceps | reverse complement strand
TATAAAATACTTGGGTTGTTATAATAAAATATTTTGTCTATTTTTAGAAAGTTTTCTACTTTTAGAAAGTTCACCGTCTAGACATTATAGACCTTCTTGAACACATTATTGATCTTTTTATTTTTAAATATTATTCTACATCTAAGATTAAAAAAAAAAACTATAAAAAAGTATCATTTAAAAGTCATTACTAAATAAAAAAAAACATTTATTTAATGTAAATAAAGCACATTATACTCAGTGTTCAAGTGTTTTCTAAATTTCTTTATAAATACATTGAAAGTAGGAAAAAACAGCCTTTTAAAGTACTCATCTATTGTACATGAAATCGTGTTTCCCCCAAAAAACTTATAAACATGTATTGGTTATGATAACACAACCTAAAACTATAAACTAAAACAGAATATACAGATGATAGTTTTATCCAATTTATATTATAATTATTACATGGCAGTGGTTGTGTGGCCAAAGATCAGCTGTAGTGATTTTAATGGAAACATATCCAATACACTGCAGCTATTATATCAGCAACTCGTGTTGTTCTAAATAAGCTTTCCTGTGGTAAACATCTTAAGTGAGACAGAAGTACAAATCAAAACTAATTGCAAGCTACTCTGTTGTGTTGTATGAAAATGATACTCTTCAGTAACAATGATCAGTCAGTGGGAATGCGTGTTTTGATGTATGAAAAAAATTTGACAATTTGCAATCACAATCTCATTAGCTGATGTACAAAAATACATTTATTTGAAACAATTTCAAAATGACAGTTATTTATTATAGAAATCCTGAAATAAAGATGGTGTTGAGCAGTAATTATGAGCCATGCAGTTGCCCATTGAAACAATTTACAATAAACAACACGGAACAGGAGCTCATTTGCTCTTCTGTCTTCTTACGTTTTCTGCATTTTTTTTCTTTTTCTTTTTGATAAATGTTGTTCTGGCCCAAGAAATGGTCTTCACCGAAGTGAAGCCAATTACATCAGAAAATTCTAAATCGAATATGTCGAGAAAACAAACTGAAAATAGTGAGTAGTGTCAGAGATCTGGTTATATATTTTTACAAAACCAATAAACCTTACAGGGAACAATCTTATCACTACAACATGCTTAGTCTGAACACTGCTCATTCTGACATAATAGACTGTGACAGATGCTAGCAGGCTTTCCAGATGATCATTCATATTGTATCAGCTTGTGCAGACTTGAAGCAGACTCCTGAAACTACTAGTAAAAGTAATGTGGGGGGGAAAAAAGACAGGGCACATTATCAAGTGAGCACATCACTTTCAAGGTCTTTACTGTAGGAAACTGAAGAAACAACCTTTGTCCTTTAAAATATCCCTTGGACCCAAATTCCTATAGCATGTCTATACTGTATGTACGGTTAAATTTCCAGAAAGGATAAGGAATGTAGTTAACCCTTTAAAATATTTAAAAAGTTGTAGATGCTAACTACGCCTGGTTACTTTTTTTGTAAAAATTTGATTTATCAATTTGCAGTCAGGACCATGCTGGTTTAAAGCTGGTTTACACACTAGCAAATGAGAAAATGACTATAATTCTCTCATTCATATATTCTCAGTACATTCATGACATGTCGACACCATTTAAGCATGTGAAAAGAGAATTTCTCAATTCTAGGCACATTATTTATTAAATGTAAAAGTGATGCATTTACCCAACTGGTTTCAAAAATTTCTTAGACCAAATCCACAGTGTGTGTGCGCCAATGTTTTCTTCAATGCCATTCATAATCTTAGTTCCTACTAAGAATTATCTCTCGTCATATACATATGACCTTTTAATAAATGTGCAAAAAATATGAGCTATGAATTAAAAAAAAAAAACGCAATGAAGGAACAGAGGTAACTGGTGACTAGTGCATTTAGCTTGTTTTTCTAATTTGCTAATCCAATCAATACTAAATCTTAATAAAACAATAAGTGCGCTATTTAATTTGGCATTTAACTAGTTTGCAAGCTAGTGCCTTGCAAACTATACATTTTGACTACTCTTGTTTCTCAGCTACAAGCAACAACAATGAAGACATGAGACTACTGTAACTACAAGTGACATGGGTGACTTGTCACTTGCTTGAATGTGCAAAACTCTTGAACTACTCCTCATTTATTCATATTTAAAAGAAAAAAATCTTTATTGTCAATTATCCAATGTACAATGAAATTTTACATTTTGCTTCCAAAGAGCAAAACTTTTTTTGTTTTTTGTATTTTTACAGTATGTAGTCTTGTGGAATAATTCTCCAGGCTTCCTAAAGCACTTTTTCAGCTCTCATTTTTGGCTCTCAATTTCAGTCCAGTCTCTCAGTCCTGTATCTGACAGAAAGAGGGTTTTGGTGTAATGTTTTTTTTTGTTTGTTAAGCCACAAAATGACCTATAAATCATTCAAGCATAACAAAAGCATCTAATTTAAGGCAGTAATCAATGAGAAACAGGGGTAGATAATGACAGATGATCAGAATTATGTTCAGTATACTGGTGATGTGACTGACTGCTGATTGGTTGGAATGGACGAAAGGGAAAATGAGGTTGCTGCTAAGGTTATGTAAACAGCCAGTTTTTAAATTGGATCTTTAGGCACTGTTACAGTAGAAATTGCTCCTATATCTTATCTAAATTAAATTTAGTATGAGGAGTGGCTCGAAACGTTTGCACAATACGGTATGATCAACCAGAGGTTGTAAATAAAGAATTATCTGTACAAATTCCAAAAAGTGAGGATGTCTTAAGTTCTAGATCAAATTCGTGGAAGCCCCAGCCACTAATCCTAACCTAAACCATAGTATTTGTCATACTGTGAAAGTTTGTTCAGCTATAAATCAACATGTGTGAGACAGAAAGCACATGAATATGCCACACTTACTGAATAATAAATGGTTAAAGTTGTGATGAACGAGCATGCTAAGAGAAAAGTTTTAATAAGCAAAGATGTTTTGAGTTATGAGTGTCAGTCCAGCTTTCCTGTCTGCTAAACTGTAATTACATGCTGACTTCAGCATGCATGGATTGCTGCTCATGCATGTAGGCAATGAGGATGTCTTTTGTTGTTGTTGCTGCTGGCAGGAAATAGCTTGCTAAGAGAGTTTGTGATAATTGAATAGAATGCAGGTCAACTTATCTCTATACATGATGGATGGAACATTAAAAAATAATAAATAAATAAGTGTGTTGTAGTAAAATAGAAAAGAGGATACTGTAAATGAGCCTTACGTGGTAAAATCAGCAATGCTGATTCAGTAGTTCCCTCATTTTCTCTCATTTTAATGCTGGCATACACTAAGGTTTATAGGGTTTATCAATAAATAATGTCTCCTGGGCTTTCAGGAAACAAATCTCACAATAAGATAAAATCCTATGTCTAGGATAGTGGTCTCATGACTAAGTAGTTGTTGTAGTTATGTTTTGTATGCTTCTCTAGAAACAAATGTCATTATACAGTGCCTTGCAAAAGTATGTATACCCCTTTAACTTTTCCACATTTCGTCGCATTATAACCACAAATGTAAGTGTATTTTATTGGGATTTTATGTGATAGACCAAAAAGTGGCACATAATTGCAAATGAAAGAAAAAGTATAAATATTTTTCAATATTTTTATTAAATAATATCTGAAAAGTGTGGTGTACATTTGTATTCAGACCCCCTGAGTCAATACTTTGTAAAACCACCTTTAAGGGGACCAGCTTTGCACATCTAAAGAGTGAAATTTGTGCCCATTCTTCTTCTTTGCAAAACAGCTCTAGCTCAATAAGATTGGATGTAGAGCATCTGTGAACAGCAATTTTCAAGTCTTGCCGCTGATTCCCAATTGAATTTAGGTCTGGACTTTAACTGGCCCATTTCAATGCATGCATATGCTTTGCTCTAAACCATTCCATTGTAGCTTTGGCTGTATGTTTAGGGTTGTTGTCTTGGAAGGTAAAGACAACTCCGCCCCGCTATCAAGTCTTTGGCAGATTCTAAAAGGTTTTCTTCAAAGATTGCCCTGTATTTGGCTCCATTCGCCTTCCCTGTCCCTGGTGGCCCTGCTGCCACCATCATGTGTTACTGTGTGGAAGGTGAGTTCAGGGTGATGTGCAGTGCTGGTTGCATTTAGGCCAAAAAGTTCTGCAAACTTCCACGTTTGCAGTGTCCTCCACATGCTTGTTGCAAACTACAAACGGGTCTTCTTATGGCATTCTTTCAACAATGGCTTTCTTCTTCCCACTCTTCCATAACTGCCAGATTTGTGGAGTACATGACTAATAGAAGATTCAAAGCTGCCATGGGCCTCTTGGCTGCTTGTCTGATTAATGCTTTCCTTGCCTGGCCTGTCAGTTTATGTGGACGGCCATGTCTTGGTAGGTTTACAGTTGTGCCATACTCTTTCCATTTTTAGATGTTTTTTTATAACCTAACCCTGCTTTAAACCTCCCCACAACTTTATCCCTGAACTGTCTGGTGTGTTCATTGAGCTTCATGATGCTGTTTGTTCATTAATGTTCGCTAACAAACCTCTGAGGGTTTCACAGAACAGGCGACTTCTAAGGGCAATTTGTCCCACTGGATTTTTAGTTAGGGGTATAAAAGTAAAGCGGGCTGAATACTGAATACTTTATTTGTAAAAAGAATTGAAAACCATTTATCATTTTCCTTACATTTTACAAGTATTGTCTACCTTGTGGTCTACAGTATAAATACATTTCTGTTTGTGGTTGTAATGTGACAAAAGTTCAAGGGGTATAAATTATTTTGCCAGGCACTCCATTTTAGAAAGTTTTCACACGATCAACTAGTTTGTTAACAACATCTGTACAACTGCTCCTTCACACAATTATCCAGTCAAGCTGTAACAATGTAACGTATACCAGGTTTTCAATATGTGTTTATATCAAATATGGGGGGAAATGTGGTCTGCTGAAGCTAGTAAAAGTCAGTACTGTAGTTAAAAATGTCTTGTTGTTGAGAGAGCTCAGAGAAAACTGGCGAGACTTGTAAGGGCTGACTGTACTGCAAGGGTGAAGTAACTTAAACAACTTCCACTTTGCTGAGAAAAAGAAGCCAGAAAAAAAAAACACAGGAAATGGCAAGATTAAATAAACACATTCATGAATGAACAGGTGTGAACACTGACAAGTTTGAACACTATAATGTAGTTTAGGCTACAATACAAATCTGATGCATTCATTAGTGCATTTGTTTATGTGCTTCATTTCCCTGTACATTTTAAAATTATTTTGAGCAACAATTCTTTAGCAACTTTGAAAGAGTCTCCAGAGTCAGCACTATATAAGACCTGGGTATAGCCATGGGTGAATAGAGAATGGTACAGTCCGGCTCACCACTTTGTTCATGGCTAATGTAAGCTACAAAGCTAACTAGCTTCTAAGACGAGGCTGAATTCCAAATCCGTCTCTAACCCCTGAACAAGGGCTCTACTTGGTCTATGAAACCTACATAACACACTAGTTTTCCAGTTTATACTACAAGGTGGCACAAAAAAAGGGAACTTTTTTACAATCCAATAAGACTAGACGTGATAAAAGAAATAAATTTTATTCATAGTAATTGAAACCTAAAACTTGTAGAAATACTAAAGTATATTAAACTAAATGTCACTAACCCGCAGTGCTACCACCTGCTAATGGCTACCAATACGCATTTCAAAAATTCCCGTTATTCTGTGTCACCCTGTGTTTGGCATTCAACCCTGGAAGAGATCGTTAGTTGAAGCTATTCTGAAGTGGAATAAGTGGAGACAAAGTGAAACCGCCCTACACCTATACTCCTGACTACACATTACCAGCAAGAATTTAAAACTACATTCACCCCTAGGTATAGGTTAAATTATACCATGTTTTCCAGCATGGGACAGTGTTCAGGACAAAGGCCTTTGTAGTATCCAGTTTCTTTGTAACATGACAACATCATAATGTGAATGTGAATTATTATAAATAGAAGCTATATCTTTTTCATGTTACAATGGGTGGGCAACTTCTACCTTGACCTTATGATAATGAGTTACGAAAATTCAGCAAAAGAAATGTGTAACATGTCATATACACCAATCATCCATAACAGTAAAAACCACCTGTCTATTATTTTGCAGGTCCCACTTGTACCACCAAGATGGCTCTAACCCATCAAGCCATGGACCCCACTAGACCTCTGAAGGTGTGCTGTGTATCTGGCACCAAGTCATTGGCAGCAGATCCTTTAAGCCCTGTAAATTGCCTCCATGGATCAGACTTGTTTGTCTAGCATATCCCACAGATACTCAATCAGATTGAGGTTTGGGTAATTTGGAGGCCAAGTCAATGTCTTGTTCCTCAAATCATTTCAGAAGATTTTTTTTTTTTTGCAGTAGTCAGCTCACACTATCCTTCTGTAAAAGACCACTGCAATCAGAAGATAGGATGGGCAGCGTGATGATCTGACCGTTACCCAGATCATCACGCTGCCCCCACTGTCATTTTCACATAGTACATCCTGGTGAAATTCTCTCTCCCGGGAAAGCAACACACATGTACTGTACATGCACAATTACATCATGTAAAAGAAAATGATTAATTAGACCACTCCCCCTACTTCCATTGCTCTATGGTCCAGTTCTGATGCTCATGTGACCAATGTAGGCCATTGTGTTGGCACATAATGGTCAGCATGAGCACTCTGACCAGTCTGTGACTACGCATGACCTATACGCAACAAGCTGTGATGCACTGTGTGTTCTGACACGACTTAAATACATAGCTAGATTTTTTTTCAGTAGTATGATGGGCTTGCCTTCGCTCCCCACACACATCAGTGAGCCTTTGGCATCCATGACCCTGTGGCCAGTTCACCGATTGTGCTTCCTTTAACGACTTTGGTAGGTACCAACCACTGCATACCAGGAGTACCTCATATGACCTGTTGTTTTAGAGATGCTCTGACCGAGTCATATAGACATCAGAATTTAGATCTTGTCAGAGTCACTTAGATCCTTACGCTTACATTTTTTTCCTGCTGCCAAGGAACTGATTGTTCACTTGCTTGCTAATGTACAATGCAGGTGCCAGGGTAATATAATAATCCAACAATATTCATTTTAATGTTATGGCTGACTGATGTAACTGAATGTGGTACTAGATTCAAAGGGCAAACAACTGGCCTATTAGGTGAATACTTAAGTCTTGGATCACTCAATTCTTCTTAAATGCAACTTTGTAAAATTTTACATTGTTAATATATCTGTAAATATATTCTTTCCTCTTTCAAATAGAAAATTTAATTCAATTGCATTAAACCATATACACTAGAATGGTAACCTTAGCACAAGTAATAATTCCAAATGTTTAGTGATGCATAGAAACTTAATTGACAAGTATATCCTCATTTGTGTAAATTTTGCAGTTATTATTTTGAAATTTAAAATGATTATGCTGAACAAAATTTCTATGTGAAAGAGGTGTACAACAGGGACCAGAATTTATAAGACCAGATATATAATATGTCAAAAAACAACAACGAAAAATAAAAAACCTGCAAAAGAAAAAAAAAACCTGAATCCCACCAGGTGACTAGAAAATAACTATTTACAGTGCTTGCTTACTATCTACAACACATACTGTAAATCATGTCCTTGTAAATAACATGCACATGTCAAGGACATTGTCAAAACGATCAATGATTTCATAAAAAGTAAACTCAACACACTTTTTTCTTACTGTGTTAAGATTCACAGTTTTGTCTTTGCCACTATATTTACAATAGGAGCATGTGAAGGTGACGGCATATGCGCTGTATATACAGAGGAATGAAAATATGAATTAAGACGATGATACAGTTCGGAGCTGTTCCCTGGGAGACATGACACAATATTTGATATAAAACAAACCACCAATAGAACTCATTATTATTTGGATAGAAATACTTTATCATACATCTTTATACAGTAGTCTTTGCTTTAATATGTAGGAATTAAGTTGTGTTTAAGTGGGCATGTTTTGATGGCAAAACACCTAAGATGGCAATAAGGCATTGTTTTTGTAAGGCGTTCACTTAATATTTTATGAAACAAGATATATAAAAAAAATCAGACAAAATGATAATAAAATTTAAACAAACAAACAAAAAAAATCATTATTATTCTAAATATTGAAGCTGTGTAAAGATGGATGACATGAACTAAAACTTTAGAAATGCTGCCTTTGCATGAGATCTTTTCAGTCTTTCCATTTTTTTAAATTTTTACATTTAATAAAGATTTTTATCCATTTATCAGGTAAAAAAAAAAAAAAAAAAAAAGGGGTAATTTCTGTTACCCCACACCTTATTGTTAAAAGGGCTTCCCAAGCCAATCAAAAGTCAAAAGATTTATGCTTAAATAAATGTGCCTTTAACTCGATCTGTGCTGTGTGTATTCCTGTGAGTGTCCTATAACGGGTTAAAGCTTGTTAAGTTTCACAGCAATCACTATTTTAACATCACATCCAATTGAATATGTGCTAAAATACAGTATTCTTATTGTTAAGCTAAAGAATTTCAACTATATATATATATATATATATAATCTAGAATCCTCATCCAAGCAACAAACCAGAAACCCAGCAACGTGACTCATCAATTACCTCGGTCTAGTTCTAATCACCAACACCTACTACTAATCAACATACTCTGCATAAATAACCTGGGCTAAAGATGTCTTGTTCTTACCATTCTGTTAATAATGTATCCAAGCATTTTGTTTTTATTTGCTTGCTTCATATTCACTTTTTTTCTTGTCTGTGCTTGTCCTAGACACAACTATTAATCTCCAAAGCTGTCAATTAATTTTTTTGATTATTATTGGTAGTCCTGCTTTACATCAACAAAAGACAATTATTTACTAAAACTTTTCTTGATGCCTTAACTAAAAATTAAAATAGTCACAAAGTAACACTCAGATGGCACAACATCTTAGATTATATTTGGATACAAAGCAATTTTACTGTTAGCCTATTGATATCTGAAATCAAGTTCATTTCCTTTCCTAAAAGATTTTTCAATTATTTATTTTTTTAATCTAGAATGGTGCAACAGAAAAGCATCAGTTTGTGCATCAGTGGTAACCCAAAAATTAATCAAATTAAATAAAAACAAAAGATCTAAATATAAAATGAACATTTCTCAACATTCTTTCCAGTGATGCACTGCTACTGTCTGTCTCTCCTAAAGATAAAGATCTCTAACTGACCAGATACATTCATTTATATAACAACAACAAAATAATATGCTAAAATATCAGTTTCTTGTGCCATAATTTAATATGGCCATAATTTTATATCAATGTTATTTTTTTAGTTGCATTATCTGTTAAACTTTGTCATATTTTGTTAAATCCTGCTTATATAGATGTTGGTTTTTATTTGGTGGTGAAAAATTAGCAGAATTACAGATCATGGAACATTTTGGATATCTCAAAATGAATTAAAAAAAAAAAAGAAGAAACTTTTCCCTGGCAATTAAATTTTATTCAAGTGGATTTGCCTTATTTTTTTTTGGATTTTTTCCCGATTTTCTCCCTATTTTTTAGTCGTGGCCAATTCCTCCCCGTCACTAGGGGGCTCCCACATTAAGGCTACCACTACCACTCAGCCGTGATGCCAGCCGACCGCATCTTTTCGAACTGCTCGCTCACGCACCGTTAGGGGCGGTGTAACACACTCGGAGGAAAGCGCTAGCCGCTCCTTCCGCGTGCGCGAGCTCACAGACGCCCTCTGAGAGAGCTCGGCCAATCAGCTCTCTCTCTAGGCATTCTAGGCCTCCGGCTGTGAGAGGTAGCAGCATCACCCGGGGATCGAACCAGCGATCTCCTGATCGCTGGTCCTGATCTCCTGAGCGCTTTACCACTGCGCCACTCGGAGGCCCCTGATTTGCCTTCTATGAATTGACCAATGTTTGAAACAATAAAAAGTTAAATAATCAAAAATTATGCAAAAACTGATTCAGGTTGCAACTAATATTTATACATTCTGATTTTGCAACAGATGTCATTAACATAATTAACCTATGAACTATGTATTTTGCCATCAAAACATTTTTTCATCTGGACAAAGGACTAGTTTGCTCTCAACTTGCATCTGTACCTCATTTTCTCTCCAAAACAAGCAATGATTTTAATCATCATTAAAAAGGTCTCATTAGGCATTTAGATTTTCAGCATAGATCTTATCAAACAAGACGTCCATGCAAATCTGTATAAACGAGGTCCTTAGAAAACTATTAACAATGACTGTTTCTGAAATTACAAAATGAAGAACATAGAGGACTTTCAAAATGGCAACACTTCTGTACACTTGATTACACTGCACTTCCAACTTGTTTCATTCAGACACTCGTACAGTTGGGAATCTCTCTTGTGCTTTCGCAGGCATTGATCATTCCACCTTGTTATAGGGAAAAATAAAAGGACAGAGTTATACTTCATGAGAGGAAACTTTCAAACTCAAGTCAAACTTACTAATTCACTAGTATCTTAAAGCTAGATATGATTTTACAAAAGGTATACTGGCAGAGAGATTATTACTACACCTCTACTTTGTAATACTGTACGTCCTGATTTTGGTGGTTTAAAAAGCATGTAGCTACAGTGCCGTCCATAGCATATTTAACATTTTGTAGTGTTGAAATGGGATTATATGAATCTAACAAAAATTGCAAAATGTTATTTATGTGTAAACTTTTTTTATTATTTCAATCGCACCCTGTTGATACGAAACCCCAAAACTAGCTCTGGTGTAAGATGCTGCAATCAGAAGTCAATAATTAGTTGGCGATTCTAAAGTCTTTTGGGGCCCTAGACAAACATTGCAGGAGGCCTTTCCAACCAGCATTCATCACAATTATCAACCAAATAATAAATAAGTCTTTTAGCTCTCAGAGGCCCCTTACTGGCCTGGGGCCCCAAGCACTTGACAAGCAACACCTCTGGTTGCATGGAATAAATTTTATTTATTTATTTATTTTTGCTCTATGAACTCCATAAAAATGGATTTGAAATGAAGCAATAAAGATATAATTGAAGTTTAGACTTCTGGGGTGTAGCGAAAATATTGCATTACCAATTTTCACATTGTTAAAATACTTGTACAGAATAATTATTGTACATGTATGAAAAGCAGTTTGATATCCTGGTATACCATGTTTTCTAGTTATTTAATAAAAAAAAGAGAAGAAGAAAAAAGGTTGCGAGTTGATTCCAAGTACTGAATTTGCATATTGTGGTATTTTAGCAGTATAATAAATAAAACAGACAAGACAATAGTAGCGAACACTCATTACTTTTACTTAACTCCAACCCGTGCTTGCGTACCACGTTACATTCCACCACACAGCAGCGCAGAATTCTCTTTTCAAAATAGTAGTCACAATGCAATGTTATTCGTGAACACAACACATATGCTAGCTGTTCATTATAGCTGTTCGTTTTAAATAAGTGAACAATGCCATTATTAGGCCAAAAGAAAAAGAGAGAGCAGAAATTTTAGGAGTGATCAAATCAAGAATCTGGTTCAGTCTTAAAAAGAAGAAATGCACTGGTGAAATGCACATGTATTGGTAACACTCAAGAACAGAAAGGTAAGTGTCTTTAAAGGTGAAGTGAGGTGTTAAATCTAGCAGAGCTCATAGGAATGATCCATAGTACAGTTGGATAATGACCCAAGACCCTCTTAAGTCAAAGAAATGTAATGTTCATTCAACTGACCTTCAGCCCATCTAAGCAAAGCCTGGCCAAGCATCTTTAAGAAAAAAGCTTAGCATTTGGTGATGTCAGTTGATTAAGGACATCAGGAAATCATAGACAACAAAATATTGCATGTGATAAGAATAATCCTTTTATTGTTAGCCTGTCCAATTACTTCTGAGAGAGTGAAAATGCAGGATGAAGTAAATAATGGCTGCAAACTGTTAATGAACAGCAAATATTCCTATGCAATGATGATCATGAAGACCATAAAGCTAGCTATCAGGAAAAAAAAGTCTAGAAAATCCAAGAAAAAACATTACACATAGTAACTGTGCAAAAGTCTTGAGCCACGCCTCATTTCTTCACCTTAAATTGTGTAGATTATATTAAAGGAAAAAGAACAAATGTTTTACTGTGACAGGGAGAAAAGTGCCTCAGGGTACAATTTAAAAATTGGTTGTTTACTGTCTGTCACAATCTCAGCAGCAACCTCATTTCCCCTGATACTGCTACAGCATCACCAAGTATACTAATGACTAGCCTGATCATCTGTCACTGTGTGGCTTAACAAAAAAAGTCATCTGAAACTGGTCTTGTACAGGGTCTGGACTGAAAATGGGAGCCTAAAAAATCCTTCAGGAAGCCTGGAGAAGTATTTGTCATGACTACATTTAAAAACTACAAGAAAGTCTGGCTCTTTGGAAGTATAATGAGGAAATGAGGTATGGCTTAATAATTTTGTACAGTACTGTACATTATTAAAAAAAAAAATAAATGCCATAGCTGCTATAGGTCAGGCAGAAATCTAGAAACTTTGGAAATTTTAGAAAGGATCCTTAAATGTCCTCAATTAAACTCTACAACAGATGGCTTGCTCTCATAAATGGGCTCCAGGACAAAACCATTTAAGATGCAAAGATGCTGTAACTCAGTATAGACAGTTTTAAATGACCTTTTTTTTCTCCTAATTGTGAAAAACTGTAAACAGTTAGTATGATTTGTATAGATTTCTATTTAAACTCACTGCATTAGTGATATCTAAACATTTATATCACTGCCGTTTTTATTTTAATCATATTCCTATTTAACTGCATCATCTTTATTGCCCTGTACTTATTGCTCATTAGAGGTGATTAAAACCAAATTTGCAGTCATTAAACAATTACATTATAACAGAAATAGAGCCACACTGGAAATTAGTCCACCAGGGCCTACTGAGTTCACTCTAATCATCCTAAGCTTCAGATGTTCCTCTTAATTACTTGTAAAAGATGATCTTTTAATCTTGAAGCATTTTCTGCATTTAAAATTTTCAGCTGAATGGTCACTGAAATGGTCACATGTTATAACATTTGTTTAATGTCATATTAAAATAATTCACTCACGTTTAACACGGACTTCCAAGTCCTTCTCCATAAGCTCTTTGGGGCTGGAGAACTCGCTGAGCTTGATTTTAGGTGTTGTGTCATTCTGACCCACCGTGCCAATCATTTCCTGCTCTTTCTCTTGGTTCACCTCAGCATATATATTAATCCAGGGAATTTTTCTGAAAAATAAGCAACAACTGTTCAAAAAAACATTCCCAGCACTTTCCAGACCATATTACAATTGTTCAGAAACCCTGTGATTGTGAAAGGAAAAAAATGACCTCTGTTTTTGCAAATGAATATACAGAGAATAAATTTTAATAAAAAAAAAAAAGATATACAGAGAGGCAAATAACATGCATTTAAGAAGTCCCTCTGCAGTGGTCGTGATGAGTACGTTATGGGAAAATGTTTAATGAAACTCCTTATTATTCTCAATCATGTATTTATTTATTAAATCCCACACAATATCGCAATGTGGTATTCTTTTCTCCGGAAAAGCTGCTTGAATTTTTCCATGAACTAAATCCATGTATTTATCCCAAGCTTTAAAAACGTGCTTCACTAGAAAAACATTAAACGGCCAATGTAAAGCAAAGAACTCCTTGGATACATACAGTAGAAAAGACTGGTGGCATCAAACAAGAGCGTGTCAACGCACTGCTACTACTCTTTACGTGGCTGCTGTGGAAAGACTTTCTGAATGCACTATACTGTATATACAGCCATGTTCAAAAGGTTTGTTTTTTTTAAAAAAAAAAAGGATTTTTGTGAAAAACTCAATTATCTCATCATAGTGGGTCTTAGTATTACAGTATTGGATATTCCACAAAAAAAAAAAAATATATATATATATATAATTGCCAATCTTTTATATTGCAGGGTCTGGGCAAAGTGCTGTGTATAATAAACACTTTGGGAAATGAACTGGGAAATTCACTACAGTTTTTTTAATTTAAAAACTCATACTGTGTCTGGTATTTCATCCCTGATCCAGTGATTTCTGAGAGAAGTAGTATGCAAATTAGAGCTTATTCTTTCATCTATAGCTTTATTTGTTAAAATTATAAAACCCACAATGCAAAACATTAATGTGTACTTTCGATATGTTGCATTCTGATAATTTCATGTGAAAACGAAGCATAATAAAAAGGCATGCCTGATTTAAGTAATAAGTGCTGCACATTTTCCAGAGACTTATTGTTAACAACAGAGGCAATAAGCATGTAAACTTTCAATAAATACAATCCATTCAATAAATAGCTGTGAATTACTTTGAGCTAAATCATTTAAAATGTTATTATGAAAATATGCCTGGTGCATATTAAAGAAGTGTAGCAAATAATTTGATTAGTTGCTGTTGCTACATGCATACTAATCACCTCTGTTGCACACCGATCAGTTTTCTTGCATTACTTTGGGTTTAATTCCTAAACTCCGATAATTCTAAATTTTATCCTGATTAATTACTGTGATTCTCATATTAGCATTCATCTTCAAGCACCTATTTGTGTTAGTTCTTGTGTCCAAATGATATTACATCACAAAATCATAACCTGAAAACAACCTTAGAACTTAGAATTTGCTGTACTGTATGTTTATTGATCTCTTAGTCTTTATTGGCCTTTGAATATTACCATACACTGCTATGCACTGTTATGCTTAAGAACTTAGAATATAAATATTGGAAAGTCCAAAAACAAGGCACCTAAATCTAGGTTACATAATTTCATTGCAGCAATTCAAACATGTAATGTTTTTTTTTTTTTTTTGTAAGAATATAAATCTGCATTTAAGTATGGCTGCATGTATTTTATCATACCTCTTGAACTTGTAAATGAGGAAGATGGCTAAACCCAAGAAAACCACAGAGAGGAGCATCAGCATGGCAGAACTGCTATGTCTAGGGATCGAGTCCACCAGTGGAGCTGAGCGAAAGAAAAGAAAAAAGAACAAAAACCATGTTAGTTATAATAAAAAGTTTGCTCAGCTATTCATATTTTAGAACCTCAATATCAACTGTCTAACAATAATATGACACAAATCCTGGCTAAGTTCCTCAAGTCTTTTAAAGTTAACAACATAAAATCACTATTATGTGAAATAACCATAAAACTGACTCTACCCCCAAAAGTCAAGAGCTGCCACTGAAAATAGATGTAGCACACTCATCTGCACTTTACAAAATCCCAGCGGAAATGTTTGTGTCGAGACTCTCCATGAATCTCTGCCATTAAGACCCTGATATATTTTTTTTCAGCCAGACGGATTTTTGACGGACAGCTCAACGATGCCTCTGACCTTTTTCCGAGCAGCTTGAAGGCTTTTTAGACCTTTCATGGCTGAAAAATTAAGGGGAAATCCAGTGGTTCTGGCTACTCAAATAGGAAGTGTGTCACGGTAAATGCACAAAGCCATATGTCCTACAGTGCTAAGGTTGGGTAGTTACTAGCGATCCTGTGGTCACTGTAAGGCACTGTGGATTTTAACCACAGGCCATTTTTATAGGCGCTGCCAAATGTGCAGCAAACACCACTCACTTAATTTCTGTACCTCATCGACACGTTAAATAACACTTTAAAACTGAGTCCTATTTAAACCCTCTGACTTTCTGGAAGAAAATTCAATGCCTGTCGAGTTGAATTGCAGATGGGTAATTGTATAATTATGCTTTTTAAAATCGCATCTGAAATCAATGGTACTGTTTTTCCAGTGTTGACAAGCCTCTCTGGTCTCAATGACAAAATAACCAACATAATTACATCCAATTGAAACCGCATTAACAGATAAGATGTCTGACAGATGGCGAATATAAAATGCATTCACTTTATAAAATAACTCAACAGGAAATAATATGATAATTATCACAGCAGATTTCTGAAAGGTAGTTATGGTAAAGATAAGAGTTTTGACTAAGAGTTTTCATTAACACTGTTCTCTTTTTTTTCAGGTTTGACTACAATTATATTTTTTAGTCAGTTACAGTAGACTCCACCTTTCTTGAATTCTTTAACTTTCGTTAATTGATTATCCATACTGCTCATCCCTTGTAGGGTCACGAATGACCAGGGCCCATATTCACAAAGCTTCTTAAGCCTAAAAGTTGCTCCTAGTGATGAAATTCTTAGAATTATGACATTTTCATAGAATTTCCCCTTAAATTTAGAATTAAATCTTATTAATGTAAAAATAATTCAAGAAACATCTTAAACCTAAAAACAGCTCCTAAGGTAAAAATTGTTAAGAGTAGAGATGAGGACTTTTAAATGGCTTAAGAGTTTCTATAGCAGAGAACAAAATGGCTGAAATATTCTCCAAACACTAAACGTAAACGTAAACACTGCTCTTCTGTCCAATTTGGTTTTCTTCTTCTTTTACTTCCTTCCATTTCTCTTGGACTGTTGGCTACATACCATCCAAAAGTGCAAATTAAATGGACTATCCTGCAATCATATAAATTGGTAAAAGGTGAGACATTTTGCTCCCATCAATCTGAAGTGCATCACAAGTAATAAAATCAGTATGGTAAATAAAGGACTTTAAATATAATAACTACTGTATGGAAATTCGATGCTTCAAAAAATAGTAGACACATTTTCAACATTGGGCTATTTTAATTAACTCTTAAACTTTGCATAAATTAGCCTGCATTCATGATTATACAATTTGTTTATATACAAACATTATGATTTTACTGTCTATTCTATTATCATATCATATATTCTATTTTCACAAAGAGAGACCTATTTACAGATTTTTTTTATCAACCAATCATAGTGCTTGAATTGCTGTGTCATTCCTAGCAACGAGGTCAATCACACCTCCTCACTAAGATAAAGGTTTTTGTACTTTCCTTACTCAGAGTTGCTCCAAGTTTCCAAAATCACTTTAGTCAAGGACTTTTTAGGCTAAGATACTGTAGGAGAATTCTAAGAGAATTCTAAGAAGCTTTGTGAATACGGGCCCTGGAGCCTATTCCAGGGAACTTGGGTCACAAGGCTAGGTACACAGTGGACAGGATTCCAACTGCAATCGCAGTGCACCAAAACTATAGGTAAATTTGGAAATGCCAATCAACCTACCATCCGGGTCTTTGGACTGTGGGAGAAAACCCGCCAATTATCCAGAGTACATCCAATCTTCACATACGCAAAGCCAAAGTCACATTTAAACCCCCAACCTGTTCAAGGTGACAGTTCTAACAAGTAAGCCACCTCTTTTCTTTGACAGCTTTTTGTTTGAAATGATTAATGCTGAATTGTACACATAATTATTTGTGAATATGATTGGTAAAGGACTGAAGGGAAAATTGTGTTTTGAGTAGTCTTGGTCAATGACTAACATTTAATGCTCTCTTTCCTATTGTCAACTGTAATGTATAGCAAAATACATAAATATATGTAGGGCTAATGAGACAAGGCATATGAAAATATGTTACTATAACACATGTCTAATAATAAGACAAATCAGAATCAGTCCTACCTAATGTTAGCTGTGTGATGTAAACTATGACTCCGGATCCTGGTTTCAGCTCAAATTCTACCAAGTTCTGGTTCAATGCATTGGAGAGAATTTCTGAAATCTGTGGAACAGGTATGACACTCATTACAAAAACAATAAATATATGAGTTAAAACACAGACATAGTAACCTACACACTTTAAAGTCTTCCCTTTAGATTTTGGAGTCAGCATCTGAGGATTTGTACTCTATCAACCACAAAAATAAGTGAGACCTGGGGTGCAGTCAGAGCTACAGTGGATGGCTATTCCAGAGGTGTTCTGCGAGATTAAGGGCTGTGCAGGACACTCAGGTTTTTTAACATCTAACTTGGCAGATCATGTAAAGACCAGTGCAAAACATAGACATTTATTATAGCCTTGTACAGTATGTTGGAATAGTTAAAACCCACCTAATTATAGTTACGGTATCTGTAACAGAGCATTTGAAGAAAATTCTAAATAATCTATAGTTCTGCAACTCACTAAAATACGTATATATGGTACTATGCAAAAGTTTTGAGCCACCCAATGTTTATTCATATTCTTCCTAAGCTTCAGACTTTCTTCTATATTTTTGAGGAATAGTTCTCCCGGTCTCCTGAATGAAATTTTTTTGGGCTCTCATTGACCAGTGACCTACTGTATGAATCAATCAAACATAAAAATGTAAGGTATGAACCAGTAAGAAACAGGTGCAGATGATGACGGATAGTTGATCAGGATGGTGATTATTATACTGGTGATGCTGAGTGGTTGGAACAGATGAGAGGGGAAATGAGTTTGCTGGTGGGATTGTTACATAAACTAAATAATACAAATAATTGATAAAAACTAAAAATAAATTTTAAACTATATCTTTGGGCACTTTGCAGCCTGTCACAGTAAAACAGTTGTTCCCATTCCTTCAATTTAACCTACAGGATTTCATTTCATTTACCTGTAAATTAATGTTTAGTGCTGAAAGATTTTATGCATTACATAGCTACATTTTGTCATTCTAAATATCATAGTATTTTTGTTTAATATATCTATTTTTCGTATGAAAAAAAAACACTGAAGTTCAAAATACTGTATGACAAAGAACCTAACGGGAAAAAAAACAAAATGGCACATTCCTGTAAAACAGATGTATTCTCATACATAGCAAGGATGAGTTGAATCAAATTAAGTTAGAAAGAGTCAGTTTTAGAAGATGTTAGAAGTGGTGCTGGCAAGTACATGGATACATACTGTATATCTATGAATGTTTGTATGGTTTTGACCTGCTCAAGATCCTCCTCATTCCCTTTCCTGTTGTCTGACTGATTCTTGCTGGGAAGCAAAAAAAGCTCAGCAGCTGTTGGAAGTCCTGGGTATACTGCCACCAGGAGCTGTTCAGCAGGAATATCAGCTATCTATAAAAAAGGAAGAGGATGTGAAAATACAGTAGATACAACATTTAAACATTAGTCTCTATCATATTCTTTCCAAAATAAATGGAAAACAGAACGTAGTTAATGTTCCTGAGAAATGACAGCAAATGAAGACGACAAAAATACTTGATCTAAATTATCTTTGCAAAATAATTAACAATTATACATTATTCAATATGTCACAGTAATTAAATATTTACACTAGGATAGTATAAGTGTTTTTGAGTAGAAATCTTGAATTTTATTATGCAATGTAGATTTCATAAAATTATGAGAGTGGAGGAGGGTGATGACTTTTTTTCTAGTTCCTCTTCTGGAGGGACATTCACTCAACATTTCAGTGTAAATGGTATAAGTATTTCTCCTCATGGTGGAATATGCTGCTTGGGCACAAGGTAATTATGTTTGGTGGCAAGCGAAGAACAGCCCCTGAGGCCATGAAAGGACATAATCACCTTCGTAACACACAGAGTTCTCCCATTAGCAAGGAGAGGAAATGAAAGTCAGTACTGCAAATGATCTGAATTTAACCTGCTGGTAAAGGCCATCAGCCTGGGTGCTGGCTGATCTATCCATCTCTCTCACAGATCAGAGGCTACTCTACATTCAGTTCTTGATTTATCAAATCCTTCTTCTAAAAGCTGATCTGAGCACTCATGTGAGTTCAGAAATTTAGCCCTCAGGCACCGGGCCACAAATTCTCTTTCTAAGCCACAGTTCAGTGGTGTGGATTATGAGTTCTCTTGCTAATATCCTGGAATGTTAAAAGGGATCCATTGTCATAAAAAAATCATTTTGACCCATGAGGCACATTTAGAGCTGGGAGAATGTAATAAGATTGTTACACACATTAAGGACATTCCTACTACCTGCCAGTTGAGGACACTCTTCGCTGCTTTGAAACTTTGAGCAGTTATCTGCAAAGTCTAGCCATTGCTAGCTTATGAACCTTAATTTTGCATTTTGCTATGACTGTTTGTTTGCCATTACCTGTATAAAAGCCTCTTTGCACATGCCTATGACAATAAGAAAATAACCCTGCTTTTATGGTGTGGATAAAGCCTTCAAAATGAATGTAGAAAATCTACAGTAATATTAAGATCCCGAAGTATACACCGTGTCAGAGGATCAAGTGTAAAGTATGACTGTATGTACAGTATTTAACCATGTATATTTAAAATTACATACAATACATTTTAGTGAATTCCTATAATAATAAAATTCATATGCAGATGAATCCTTATTCAAATTGTATAAAACACTTAAAGGTTAAGGTGAGGGTCATGCCATTTAACATTTTTCTCGCTTCAAGTTAAGAATACAAAAATGCATTATGAAACCAGAAAGCATAAAGTTTTTTTTTTTTCCTAGTAAATCTATTCAAGAAAAAAAAGGTATGTAATGTTAAGGCTGGTTCATACTTGCTTTGAATTAATGAGGACCTATCATGCAAAATTCACTTGTAATCTTTAAAACCCACAGCATTTTTGTTGGCTCTGTGACCAAATATTGAAAACAAAAAATGTTTTGTAAAACCTTGTACTTATTTTATTAAGAACCCTAGGCTGTTCAAATTGTAACTGTTGGTAGAGTACTGTAGATCTTCCTGCCTGGTTTCCTGCTATGCTACAGAATGTTTATGGAGATGAGACCATTGACAAGAGCAATGTGGCACAGATGGATGAAGAAATTTAAAGAAGAGGAAACTAGCATTAAAGACAAATCATGGGGTGCGAGACCATCAACTGTGACAACAGGGATTTTTTTAAAGAAGATATGAGAGTTGGGTTCAACGATGGCACCAAATCATCACCCCACCACTGCTGAGCCTGAGGTGTGTTTGAGGTAGTTTTTGCTAAAATGCTGTTTGGTTTTCCCAAACATGGTTCTGAGCATTAAGGCCAAACGTCTCAAATTTGGTTTTATTTGTAGATAGGAAATTGTTCCAGAACCCTGTGGTTGGTTCAGATGCAGTTTTACAAACTTTTTTCATGCATGTTCTTTTTAGACAGAAGTTGTTTCTCCTGGCAACCCTTCCAACCAAACAGTCCTTGTTCAGTCTTCTTCAAATTGTGTAGTCATGGTTTTTAGATTTAACATGCTCAGTGAGTCCTGTAGGGTCTGAGATGTAGCTCCTGGGTTTTGTGCATTTCTCTCAGTACTGGGCGGTCTGACCTTGCGGTGAATGTGCTGGGACGTACACTCCTGAGAAGATCTTGAATGATTTTGAATAATCTTTCAAACTGTATAACACTGAACTTCAAATTGTTTGGAAGTGGTTTATTGATGTGAAGCAACATCAAAAAAGCAAGACCATTATTTTTGTTTTTTTCCCCATGGCATTGCGTTAACACACCTGAATGCTCCAGACCAACAAACTGCCAAAACTTTTTCCATAAAAGACTCTACATAAAATTGTGTTGAGTACAAAACCGGCCTTTATAATCAAGGAACTGTCAATAGAGACTTATTTCATATTTTAATAACTAATGGATCCTTGTGGCCTGCAATGATCTGTATGTTTTTGTTAAAAATATATATATATTTTTTACAAGCCAAGTTTAGGTGAAAAGCTGTTGCTATAGAAACATGTAAGAGACAAGAATAAATATAAAACCATGATTTGATTTACAGCAAGCGATGCTTTTATAGAAACTTAATCAACACATTTTAACCAGACTAATCAGATTTGTGAATTCAAAAGCACCATTTTATAATAAGAGCTACTGTAGCTCATAGACACCAGAAATCCAAACCTACTGCAAGTAACATTTACACACCTCCTGACTCCTACCCTGACTTAATCTCACACCCTTCATGCAGTTATATCCTGTTCCTGCAATTCAGATTTCACATTTTTGTGATTTGCAGGTTCTGTGTGTATCAGCATGTTTGCACAGGCTGAGATACCAAAAAATACAAAAAATGTGTGCACTGACGTGTTCAATACCGGGTTGATTGCATATAATTCCATTAGCACCTCTCGTCCAGCTCTTTTCCACTCCTGCTTTCCATTCAGCTCATTATCTTTATGAACAAGGATATGGGCTCTTCATACAGAACTGGAGCTCAAGCATGAACAGAGTGCGGCAACTGACATTTGCATTAACTACGGATGCTGCTTAAGATTTACTCCGCGTGAAAGCTCTTTTCATCCTCGGGAAAAGACACATTTGTAATCATCTGCCTGTCTCTGGAGTGAGGTATTCATCTGCCTACCTGTGGTGATAAACTAGGGCATGCCAAATAGGAAGAGAAAAAGGAAGATAGAGAGAGAGAGAGAGAGAGAGAGAGAGAAAAGCTGTTTCAGCTTTTTTTTTTTTTTTTTAAAGGAATTTTAAAACCGTGAATGCTGGAGAAGCAGGAATCAAAGTACAAGATTCTCCAGAAACAGAGAATGACCCAAGTGAGCAGAGTGTAGCAGATTCACACTTACTTGGAGCACAGCCTTTTTAATTATCCTGCCTACATCGTGCCTCCACTCCGGGATGTCAGGGTTGGCCTCGTCCAGATTTGGAGAAAAAGATAAAAGCAGGGATTTAAAGTATTCTGTCACAAAGAGAAAATGTGAGAGAGAAAAGAGATTAATTTTGCACTCCCATATGGCGTCTCATTTTTTACAGCTAAATTGCTCTTCTTTATTAAAGATCTCATTACTGAACAACATTTAAAAGATTTACATGTACAGTATCTTAGACACTGTATGATGGGATTCTTAAAAAACTGTGTTAGAAATGATAGGAGAAAAAGGGGTTATTTGGATGTTATTTGGGGAGAACTCTTATGCGGAAATCTATTCCAGTGTGTATGTATATGAAAGGGGTACCCTTGTTAAGAAATATAAGCGCCCTTAATTATTGAATAAACCCCAGCTATCTATCTTTTAAAACATATTCTATGCATCTATGCAACACCAAATTCAACCCTAGTGCATTGTCAAGATTATTGGAAATATAGGTTTTATGGTTTTGAAAAGAGTTTACAGTTCACTAAGAGACACACAGCAAAATCATTAGGCTTCTACATTTAACCAGTTTTAACCGTTATTTTATGATTATTTCCCAGAAAACCAATCAGTCACCTTGCACAACGATTTGCTTGGTGTCTTGAAGTATGAGGTTGGACGATGAGACCTGCACCGTTACAGTGTACGTCCCTTCCGCAGGAAACACGTAGGATATACTGCTCTCTAAAGTGATCATTGGCTGGCAAGAAAAACAATCACTTAGTAAGCAAAGAAAACTATTTTAACAGTTAATTTTTAAACTTTTTGTTTGTTTTTGCCATCTCAAGACCAAATGCTGAAAAAAAAAGTGCACAGATTTTATTAGCATTGTCACCATGCATAAAAGAGAAATAAGCTTTTTACAATTGTTTACCACCTCTGTGGTTTATTCTTCTCACCTTTTGGCTACATAGTACCAGTAATAATTTAAAACTATTTTCACCCCTGTTAATTACACTATCTGCTGGTCACCAGCTCCTCACTAGTTCTGCCAGCTGTGGTTAGTTAGTTCTGGTAGTCCAGAAGGATTTGTAATAATAATAATAATACATTTTATTTATAATGCACTTTATATTTGAAACAAATCTCAAAGTGCTACAAAATTAATTTGACCCGAA
>JAQMYJ010000010.1:11962610-11975884 GCA_030014305.1 Clarias laeviceps | reverse complement strand
ATATTAAGTGAGGATATTAAAGGCTTAATGCCCCTTGTTGTTAAACATGTTCCCTGCATTGACTGTAGGTTATGCCCATTAAAATGGTTGATAGGATTCTAGGTTAACATTGTCTGTGGAGGTACATCATATACACAGGCATTCTACAGAGTATGCTCCCTAAAGTTAGAACGTCTGGTACCACATTGTCCCATCTTGCTGAGCAGTACTGAGATTCTATAACCCAAGGGTCTTTGATCTTATTCACAAAGGGCCAGTGTGGCTGCAGGCGTTAATTACAGCCAAACTGAAGACACCCTTGATAGTTGATGGGAGATTATGGTGGATTCATTGGACAAGATAAATGATTCCTGACTGATATCTCCTGCTATAACCTCATTGATGCATCCTGTGTTGTTTATGATGAAGCAATACATAACCTTATTTAACTTGTCTCTGGCTGGAGTTATGACATATGTAAGATACACTACATGGACAAAAGTATTTGGCCAAACTTGTAAATTATTGAATTCAGGTGTTTTAATCAGTCCCCTTAACTCCAGTGAAGAGCAATCTTAATGCTTCAGCATACCAAGCTATGCTTCCAATTTTGTGGCAACAGTTTGGGGATAGCCCTTTTCGAATCCAACATGACTGTGCCCCACTGCGACTATAAAGACATGGTGAGTTTGGTGTGGAAGAACTTGACTGGCACGAGCACCTTTCAGATGAACTGGAATGGAGATTGAGAGCCAGGCCTCGTCCAACATCAGTGCCTGACCTCATAAATGTTCTACAGAATGAATGAGTACGGATTCACACAGAAACACTATAAACATCTTGTGGACAGCCTTCTAAAAAGAGTGGAAGCTGATATAGCTGCAAAAGGGAGACCAACTTCATATTGAAGTACATGTACTGTACAGTATTTGCGTACATTGTCACTGCAGGTTTGGGCAAATACTTCTGTCCATATGGTGTATATTGGTGAGTCTCGGATGAGATAATCATAATCTTTTAAATAAAGTTTTAGACTTCATCACTAAAATTAGTTTTAGTTTTAGATTTTATTTTTAGTGATTAAGTCCAGTGGAATGTTTGGAGCGTGTAGCGGAGAGAAGGATGTTACACTGTCATCCTGAAGAACAACTCACATCCCCTCCACAACCTACTGGCTAAAAACAAACAAAGAACGCTACAGGAAGTCTCTTTTGACAACTGCAATTAGACTTTACAAAAACCCTGCTCTGTCAAGATAGAGATCTCTTCCTTTGACAGCACAATAAATATGCTCATATACATTCTGTCTTCAATGCACTATGGTCACATCCTTCATTTATTGCATCCTCTTTTTATTTAATTAGTATAAGCTGGTTATATACTGTACTTGCTGGTTTATTCTCTCCATTAATACTTGCTGGTGCACCTTATGTACAGTTTAATTCCCACCTGTATATGCAATCATCATGCACGTATGGCAGTATTTTCATATACATATATTATATATTCATATTCATACAGTATACCTCATTAATGCACCTTAAATTGTTAACAGTGTTCATTAATGCACCTTAAGTGGAAACTTTCCCCCCCCCTCATTTCAATTCTTGCACCTATATTGTATATTATGTGAACTGGCTGCTGTAACGATACAATTTCCCTTTGGGATTAATAAAGCTATCTATCTATCTATCTATCTATCTATCTATCTATCTATCTAAAATGACAGGAGAGAAAGCACCTATTGTATAAGTTCTATTTGATAACCACATTTCAAAGGGTGTACAAGAAGCCAGTATCATGGTAATAACTACAGTATCAGAGCACTTTACAGCAATGTGATTTAGTACAACAGCATCTTGGAGACTTGGAGTTCTACAATTTCACAAAGTTGTAATTTCCATACATATTTAGGTCTAGGAACTGAAAGTCTTTACATTTCCTACTTTTCAGAACAGCACAAATACAGCTCAATACAGAACCAATACGAATCCTGATTGAGTGTCTCTTTTAAAGTAGCTTGATTTTGTATCATCAAGCTGTTTCGTACCTGATTGTGCAAGTGCCACGTTTGATAGTCGCCTTCGGCACAGCGCTTAGTAAACAAGGACATGTAGTCAATCTTGATCAGCTGCCACTCAGAACGATCACTGAAGTGTCCGAAAAACCTATCGGTGAACAAATACTGAAATTTCATTTCAAAGAAACAGTGTTAGAAAAGTTCAAAAAAACAAAATAGAATCTATGAGGTGCATTCAAGTCAAACCAAGACATGAATAAAGGCGTCAAAACGATTTTTTTTTTCATTTATAGAAGACTTCAAGCACAGTACGGTGATGAGGCTCTTAGCTGTGGGAAAGCATCTGAATAGTGCAAATATTTTTAAAGTAGCCTGTATGTCCATAAATGACAATTGCGGGCGATGTGGCTCTGAGCCAAGGGCAGTGGCTCCCATGAACATTCAGGGAGTGGAACGACTGATCCTTGAAAATTGACACATAACTTTCCGGCAACTTGCGGAAGAGACACATCTGTCCGTGGGAACTGTAAACACAATCAATCATGAACACTACTTGCACAGTACAGGAACTGAGCTGTAAAGTCCTGACCACTCTCCAAGATTTTCCACAAGTATGGGCCATTAAAGGAGTTCCTGGGAGGCCAGCCTTTCAGAAAGCAGACAATCTGATCATGGTACTAAGAGAACATTCTATCTTGATGGTATCCAAACTCTAATGAAACACTGGGATAAGTGCATTAGTGTAGCATAAGATTATACTGTATAGAGAAATAAAGGCAGTTTTTACTCTCATAATTGTGTTCCTGCACAATTAACACAAAAAGTCCTGCTTTCACTTGAATGTCCCTGAGATGGCTTTTAAATGTACTTAGTGACCAACATGTGCCATCTGGTACATGGGTGAAAATGATGAACCCACGAATAATTAACCTTCGACTGTTCATGGGGGATCTTTCTTTATTCTTGTCAGAGCATATTAGAAAAATATGAGCGCACATATGAAGAAGCGAGCGGGAGACTGAGAGGATGTGTGTGTTTGTACAGGTGTCAAAAAAAAAATAAAAAATTAACACTTACGTCAGGATCTGATTTTCCATGCCTGGCTCGACCAGGACACCGTCCACAAATAGAGGCATGGCTGAGAAAATATGATGTGTCCACTGTCTCCCTTCATCAAAACTGATCCTAAAACAGCCAGGCAACATGTTTTTTATTAATTTTTTTTTTCATAAGTGTTCAAACATTTATTAGTAAACATTTCTAATATTTAAGGAATAAAATATGATACGGAATGCTGATAGTGGTAAGAGTTGCTGAATTAAAGTTTTCTATTTTCCAATAAGAGCATATCATAAAGTCTTTTATTTCTCTCATTTCACAGCAATTTACCAATTATTAAATTTTTTTATGATTTACATAGTCTACATTTAACCATTTATAGATATATTTAATGTTGTTCCATGTTCATGTGTTACTGATGTTATAGCATTGCATTACCTAACCCTTTGTGATATTCATACATAAATATACAATTTTCTTTTTACTAAAACACATTCTGTATATTATCATTAGATTGCAGTATGTAGATTTTGTACCATAAATTAATAGTTGCTGTAGCAATGATACTGCATTTGAGAGTTTTTATTTATCATTTATATGAATGTGCATCAATAAAATACAGGTTAATTATTAATATAAACCTTGTTTGCTCTGTGTTCTGACTGAGAACCAATTACCATCAGGTAGTCCAACAAAAACAACATGCTTTTTTCCCTTGTCTGTAAATATTATTAAAATGGCTAATAACTAAGGAAATTTTAATTTAAGATGACCATTACTATATACTGTATTAGGCATAACTGAGGCTGATGATCAGATAAACAGCATTAAATGCAACTTTTGGAAAGCTATTTCTATATGAAAAAAAATCTATATATAAAAATAACGTGGAAGCTCATAAATAGATTTTTTTAAGCAAAACATGTTTTTTTTTTTTGTTTTTTTTTTTAAGAAAGGTCTCAGTAAGCCGATGTGACTATAAAGACAAATCTAAACATCAGGGGCCCTCCTTCAGCAGCAGCAAGAGATGAAGAAGAAAGGGTGAGAGTTGATGGGGGGAAAAAATAACACTGAAAACTTTGACTCTGACAGCTTTTTAGTTCCACCTCAAAGGTGCTAACGGTGGAGTAGCGCATGTGTGACAAGGTTTAACAACCTCACTGAATAACGACACTAAAGTTCTTTTGCTACTTCAAAACTAGCAAAGCTTCAGTGGGAGACAGCGGGTTGACATGCATCCCTTACTGGCTGAGACGTGACTCAAAATCATAGTAGCAAGGAAAGAGACAATTGCTTTCAACACATTTGGCCAGGGATGACTAGCTCGCTTGGCTTGCTTAAGAAAAACAGAATTGAAGATAGCACACTCCAACAATTTTATCGCTCTGGGCATTAAGGGGAGAAGAAAAAAAAAACTTAGAGGATTAAAGAGCACCAAAGCAGAGCTAGAGATCTCTGATTTGAAGTGTGTGGTAATTCCATGGGATAAGCAGGGAATTCCATATAGACTATACAGTGGATAGATTTGGCTTTGCTTGTTTCTTGTTGTTCATCTTCTTTTTTTAATGAATTTGAATATTATCTTTCCAAAAAGGTACTTTAATTTTTGACATTCAGGCCTAAAGAGCATCAAGTCATTAACATAAAACTTCATAAAAGCAAGAACGAACCCTAGCTGGGATAATGGTTTCCCTTAAGCATTGGCTTAAATCAGAGGTACAGTTAGCACACTGTCGCTTTTGCAGATTAGCTTTTTAGCACATACCAGAAATGCCTCGTAGGAACTGTTGGCTGCTTGACTGCAAGTAGAGCTCCTGCTTTATCCAGGAACCAAACATTGTGCTCCTCATCAAATATCTGCAGAACATCACAAAATGATAAACCTCAAGCTAATTTAATATAAATGTTGACCATACATTTTCTGTACATAAAGCTTTGAAGCATACTGCCTAATGCTGCACAGTAATTTCTATAAAGTCCATAAGGTTGATAAACAATGAGTAGTATGCAATAAATCTTATATCTATGAAAGATATTTATGAAAATACGTTTATTAGAAAAATGGGTAGGTAATGCACAACAATGCTCAGTAAATATATTGATATTTCTTTGCTTTGAAAGTGTCCTAGTGACCTATGTAAAGACTTTATATAATACATATGATATTATAATCTTAATAACATATAAGCTGCATTTATGTACTGCTATTTTAATATTTATGTGTATTTTTGCAATAAATCTGAAAATTAAACACATTAGATGATTTTGTAACAATTAATAATGACCAAACAAAATAGGCCCCATAATGCACTATGTATAGTATGTGACATAATGTGCTATGTACAGTAGGACATACTGTATGAATAATAGCTATAACTGCATTGTGAAAATGAATTATAACAGCTACAATTGTTTATGAATGCACTGTAACAAGATATTAACTTTTTTGTAGATTGAAAGCAATAGCATGTATTGTATAAAGCCTGCAAAGTAGGAGCTGAGTTAAGCATACATAGTGAGTTAATAGTTAATATCTTTGCCTTTTTTTTTTTTTTTTTAACATCCTTGCATAAGCTTTACACTTTGTTCGACTGTCAGTACAAAATGGCAGACTACTAAAAATAAAATGTGCTATTTCTTGTTTTGGCTACAAAATAACATGGATGGGAGCCATGTTTTCATTTAAGATGCAGCTGCAGTAATATGTTTAAATCAATGTAACAATCATGATTAAACTATTCTTATGCAATCATACAGTGCATCTAAAAAAATAATATTGTGGAAACTTTTTTGTTTTTAACAGTTTAATTCAAAAAGTGAAACTCTTATATTCTAGATTTGTTAATAATTAGAAGCCCTTTTTGTTTAATTTAGATGATTATGGGTTACAGCTCATGAGAATGCAGAAATCGAAAAATTGAAACCAATGTTCATTTATGCACTCAATACTTGGTTTGAGACAATCAGCCTGGGGCACTGCTGAGGCAATATTAAAGACCACGTTGCTTTGATAACAGCCTTCCACTCATCTGTATTGTTGGGTCAGGTGTTTATCATCTACCTTTTAACTATGTCCTATAGATTCTCTGTGGGGTTCGGGCCAGTAGAGTTGTCTGGCCAATCAAACGCAGTAAAATTATGATCAGCAAACCAGTTTGTGGTAGTTTTGGCACCATGGTCAGGTGCTAAATCTTGAAAATAAAATCAGCATGTCCATAAAGCAGACAGAAGTGCCCTAAAATCTTCTGGTAGATGGATGCATTGACTTTGGACTTGATAAAAGTACTTGATATACAGTAAGTGGACCAACATAAGCAAATGACATGACACCCCAAAACATCACTGACTGTGAAAATTTCACGCTGGACTTTAAGCAACTTGGATTCTGTGCCTCTTTGCTCTTTCTCCAGACTGTAAAAGTTTACTTCACCTGCAAAAAACTTTTTGGGCCACTGAGCAATGGTCTAATGCTTTTTGCCATTAGACAAGGTAAAGTGTTTCTGATGTTGTCTCAGGTTCAGGAGTGGCTTGATACTAGGAATTATGTTAAATGTAACAGCCCATTTCCTGAAGATGTCTGTGTGTGGCAGCTCTTGGTGCACTGACTCCAGCCTCATTCCACTTCTTAAGGCTGTGGCCATCCCTGTTACTTATGCACCTTTTGCTACCAACTTTTCATGAATGTGCTTTGATTTAGCACTCTATGAACAGCCAGCCCTTTCAGCCATGACCTTCTGCGGCTTACTTTCCTTATGGAGGGTGTCGGTGATCATCTTCTGGACTGTCAAGTCAGGAGTCTTCCCCATTTTTGTGGCTGCATGTACTGAATTAGATCGAGAGATAAACTGTCTTTATTTTTCATGCATATTTTGAAATAGTGGATTTTTGGTTTTGAGTTGTAAGCCATAGTCATCAAAATTAAACAAATAATTGAAATATTTCACTATATATAATAATATATAATACTTTTGTTACGTTTTAAGCAAAACTAATTCCAATGAGAGATTGATTAACTTTATAAATCAGCAATCAACATACCTGCCTCCAGGTATTTCCAGCATCCGATGATATGAACATTCCTACATTGTTGAACGAGAGCTCAGAGCCCATATTGCCTGAGGAGAATAAGCATATGCAAAATTCAAAAGAAGAAGAAATTTAATACAAGATGTTACTTCCTAGTTATTTCCTTCTTGGTTGAAGCACCGTTAACATTTACAGCTACTGTACATTGCATCCCCAGTCGTCATGACCCAACGCCAAAGTCTGAAATCATTAATTTTCAATGATTCATGCCAATTTACAACAAAATGATGACAAGCCCCTTAGTAACAAAAGGGCCTGAGCAAAGTGAGATGGTAAACATTGTGCAAGTGTGAGCACAAGATTACAGAGCCATGTCCAGTTGACCAAATGGTCTGTATTCAGTAGAATAATAAACTTGAATCAAGATATTAATGCTTTTAATACAAACTTATGAGACCCTTTCAATTATACAATTTTATATTACTGTTCAATCAGCCCAGTAAATGTTTAATGAAATCAATAAACTGAAGAAGGTTCAGGAGAATTTGGTGTTTTGAGATTATCTGCAAGATTGCCTTGTAAAATATGATCTGGTGTCTATCTCCAAGTAGTAATAATAATTAACATTTATCAGATCCTGACAAGTGATTTCCTGATATCATATCTGAGTAAAGCATATTATGACACACTTTCTCATGACCTTGTTATTGCATCTGAGCATATTGACTGACACTTTTTCTGCGAGGCTGCAACCAATGGTGACTCAACTTTCAGGAGTACATGGCTACAGTGATTTACTACATCGGTGACTAGGGGGCTCTAAGAACAGTGAGGCCCAAACTGTTCCACTCCATTAAAGAGGCAAAGTGTAGAAATGCCCAGAGAATCCACAGCCACTACTGGGACAGTGGAGAAACAAGAAAACAACACCTGTCTATGATAGAAGTGACTCACTGAAAATGGCATGGACGCAAAGAAGACCACCCCCTCCTCTAACTGACAAGGGACAATGTCTTACCACAGCATTGTGAGCAAAACTATTTGCAGAGTCAACCCACAGAAAGCTGCTAGACCAGACAACATTTCTGGCATTGTGCTCAGAGGATTTGCAGACCAGTTTTCTCACTGACATCTTCAACATCTCTCTGACCACCACTGTTTTTCTGACATGCTTCAAGCCAGTCACAACTATTTCAAAAAAATCTTCTGTGTCCTGCCTCAGCAACTTACACTCACCATCGTGAAGTGCTTAGCGAGGCTCATCATGAGGCATACCAAGAGCTTTGTGTTGGTGGACAGAGAAGAGATGCAGCAGCTAACGGCCTGGTGCAGAGCCAACAACCTGTCTCCTAATGTGGACCAAATAAAAGAAATGTGTGTTGCCTTCAGGGAAAAAACAGAACAGCCACACTCAGCTAAACTATGACAGGTCCTCCATGGAGATTGTCAAGAGCACCAAATTCCTTGGGGTTCACCTGGTGGAGCATCTCAGCTAGTCCTTTAACATCAACTCCCTCCCCTATCCTCACTACTTTCTACAGCAGGACTATCAAGAGCATCCTGCACAGCTGTATCACTGCCTGGTTTGGAAATTGCATCGTCTCATTTTGCAAAACCTTGAATCGGATAGTGAGAATAGTGAGGTCATTCTTTCCTCTATTATAGACATTTACTCCACATGCTGCATCTGCAAACCACCAGAATTTTGGATGACCCCCCACACATACGCTGTCTGGCAAAAGCTACCAAAGCATTCTGGCCCACATAGCCAGACTGCGTAAGAGTATCTTGCCACAAGCTATTAGACTCCTTAATATCTAGGCACTGAACTGTCATGATGAACAAACATACACACAACATGCTCATACATAAAACATTTTTTGCGCATTCATTTCTTACACAGCTGTTAAATGGCTGTGGTCAAACTGTTGTACCATGTTGACCACCTGCATTACTGCTGCTTAATTTCTTTCATGCTGTGTACTGCTTGGCGCTGCAGTGTCAGTAACTGTGCCAAGTGTTGTTTTTGGTTGTTTTGTACTGTTTCACACTGTTTGCATGTTTTACACACATGCACATTACATAGCACTTCACTGAGCCTCTTCTAATTAAGTTTAGTCTCTGTTTGATATAGCACCATGGTCCGGGGGAGCATTATTTCATTTCACTGTCAATTGTACTCACTGTATATGATTGACATGACAAGTCACTTGACTTGACTTGACATGATATGACATTATCATATCATACCAGATTAAATATTTCTTACAGTTTTATTTAAGCACATACATTTAGACCAGTTTCTATTATATTTACACTTACATTTAGACCAGCACTTTTCTTCATGTCTGCACTGCATGAGTACAGCCTATTACAAGATGTTCAATAATTTGAAGGTAAAAGGTACAGTAAAACCATATTTTTGGAGCCATTCTTAAACAAATGCAGATCCTTCAATGTGTACAGACCTGTACTTACTCATAGAAGAGTAATGAAAACTGAAATTATGAAGGTAAAGTAAAAATAATCCAGACTTTGGCTGTAGAATTTATTCTAATTAACTTTCAGAAAAGACCATTACATCATTATATGTTTTAGGCTGAGCTGTGACCCATGAATGCCACACTGTCTTCACTTCTTCATTAGAAGTGAATCTTCATTCTCGTAGGGCTGCTTTCAGATGACCAAACAGGTAAAAGTCTGATGCAGCAGGATCGGGACCACAGGGAGGATACTTTTTACTAAACTAATTGTCATACAAGATCACGATGCCCTTGGATCTCTCAAGCATCTCAATGTAACAATTCAATCAAAGCATCAATTTTCCAGCTGATGGTTGACTTTGGAACTGTTTCTTGGTCTACGATTGACAATGTTTCTATTCCATGCTCTGTCGTTTACTCTCAGGCTTGTAGTGATCAATCCATGTCTCGTCACCAGTAATGATCCTCTTTGCGAAACTTCGCACGCAGTTACAAATAAACTCATGTAACACATTTACACCTGTACAGCAGTGACTGGGGAGACAGTAGCCTTGAATGAGAACTATAAGATTTATAAGACTGTGTGACCAACAAAAGTTTTAATATAATTGGTGTGTGGATAATTTTTGACTCACTCTCGTGGTTAGCTTTGTCCTGTTCAATAGAATGGTTGACTCAGAATATGTATGTGTGTGTGCCTGTGTGTTAAAAAATGTCTTGCGGCCGTGTTCACAAGCTGTCATAATGACATTTGCAAGCATGCACGCACACACACTTACACACAGAGTTACTGTAAAAGCTCAAATCAGCTCTGAAGGATATAAAGCTCAGCCGCGTCCTAGTGGCATGACTAATGTTTGAACAAGTAAACATTAGAAAGGACAAGCGCACTGACGCGTATTGCCACTCAGATATGTTTGCAAACAGTTAAATAGGATTTACTTAAACAATTGACTGCACACAAGCCCATACATATTGAAGTACACGCTCACTGCTAAAGCTGACGATGAACCACACATTTGCTTGGCTTTAGATTTCAGGGCTTTTCTTTTTTTTCTTCTTCTTCTTCTTCTTTTATTTATTTTTTTTTACCTATAGCGATGATCACTCCTGGTACTGAGTTCTTGGTGGTAATACTGCCAGAGACGTAGGGGTTTTCTGACATCTGCAGCTGTAGGTGAAGCGAACAAAATGGCTGGAACAGAGAGAAATGACACATAGGCATAGCAAAGTTATTATGTGGCTGTCTATCAGACTGTGCTGATGTGACACTGCAGGCATTAAATGGATATGAGCTGATGGGAATGGCGGTTTGGGGGGGGGGGGGGCGGGAGTGGGGTGTTGGGCATCTGAGTCTCTTTGCAAGAATCAATTGCGTCTGATACTCCATGTTATAAATTGTTTCTATTTTTCCCTTCAATTGCTTTGACACATAATATGGAAATGATAGAAATGACACAATTACTGAAGCTTCTACTCTTTTCACATTTGACTACTGTACTGTAAACCAACTCTCACTCAGTGAATTAACTTGGCACTAGGAGATTTTAAAGGTTGAGAAGTGCTGGTATGTTATATAGCATATCATTACGCATCTTCACAAATGTGTGACGGTCCGGGGAAACTGGTCGGGTGTTGAGTTTTGGCAAACAGGGAAAATATATGTGACGAAAATTTTAAGATAAAATATTATAAGATTAAGATAAAAGATACAAGTAGCCGGTTTAACAAATATAGTCTGTAGTTTGCCTAAAGTTGTTTTAATTGTATGGCTGGTAAATTATATTTGCTTTCCTCATACAGGGAAAATCATGATCATGTCATGATGTGATCATGGTAATGTACCATAGTAAAATGAATATAAGTCTAATAGTTTGTAATTAAGTTTGTAAAATATCTTAATGTTAGTCTGTGATTACACAAGGTAACAGTTATATTTCAGCAGAGATTTAAGTGTTAACACTTATCAATTGGGCAAGCATGGTTCAATGAGGCTCAGTTTCATCAAATGCAATGAAACACAACCAAACTGGCTAATCATAATAGTGAATGAACTGATTACTTGTTTTTTCCAGTATAAACTTATAGGCTTGGGTATAGAGTCCATAATGCCCAATGTTTTAGTTTTATGTATTGTTTGTTTTATATATTGGGTGACAATTATGTAGTGGTTAGTACTTTGGCCTTGCACCTCCAGGGTCGAGGTTTCAATCGTCTCCTTCAGGTCTGTGTGTGGAGTTTGCATCTTCTGCCCGTTCTTGGTGGTTTCCTCCAGCTGTGTGTGTGTGTGTGTGTGTGTGTGTGTGTGTGTGCTTATGCCCTGTGATGGATTGGCATCCTCATCCAGTTTGTACCCCACCTAGTGCCTCGAGTCCCTGGGATAAGTGATATAGAGAATGAGAGAGTAATTCTAATAATACTGTATGTAGGGGGCATGTTCTTGTGTGCCCTGTGATGAATTGCACTGGGGATAGGCTCCAGGCCCCCACATCCCTTTATCGAACAGTATTGAAGATGAATGAATATAGAGAAGTGGTCGTTATTTTCTTTTATATTTAAGTCATTACCCAATTCATTAATAAAATCATCAATAATAATCATAATTTGATGATGGAGTTACTGGCCACTTTGTCTCATGAGTGTGCCCTCATGTTTGTGTTTCCCTCTGGCCCTCCCTTTTAGGTATGCTGTCATAGCTAATCCCATCCAAGTCGATAGACATGACTAAATATCTCTCTCTCTTTCAGAGAGTGTGTGTGTGTGTGTGTCCTGAGATATCACTGATCCTGACCCCTACTGCACTTCAAACCTGCCTGATCCATCTGATGTACTAAATCTGGTTCTCATCGCATGAAGACCGTCACTGCCGCTGAGGATGGCCCCATATGGTCTGCTTTAAGATATGTGTGACTACTGAGGTTCCACTCAGAAAACATGGCCATGGCTTTGGAATATAATTGACACAAGCAGTTTTATAGCTTATGACTTGCTGCAATTGCTCTGATAGTTTTAGGACTGAAACTGTAATGATGCAGTTGATGAAGCTTCCATCAGTGAACAGTTAGTACCATCAACAAAGTGGACTTCATGTTAACTAAAATTTAATTTAATTTATAAATTTAAGACAATTGCACTATGTATGTTTGACCATATAGCAAAATACAGAGTTATACTGTAGACGGTTCCTTTTTTAGTCTGCTTCCTCTTTAGATTTATTTTTCCAGGAAGTCTGTCCTTTCCACTGTTGCTTTTCCCCTGCTTATTACTGTCTGTATAAATGAATACATTTCTATTTGTTTAATTGGTTTGTTATATCATGAAATTGTATTCATGTATTCAAATAGTATTCATGTAAATCTGTGTGTCAAATCTATGCATTGTTAAAAGCACTCTATACAAATAAAGTTTAATTCAATTAAATTAAATTAATGAAGTTGAGTAGTTGATTTCAAAGAGCCTGAAAGGTCGATTCTTGATAAACTTCATTCATGATTGTGACATGGTCATAATGGGTGGAGTTCTGTTCAAATAACCAGTTACCAACACTGTAAAAAATGAATCATGAGGCTTGTAATTTTCATTTAAAAAATTGATGTAATCATTAAAAATAATGTGCATATTTAATTTTTTAAAATGGTTTTCTGTGTTTCTTATAATATATTGAGAACATTTCACTAATAAAATTAAGAAATAAATTTTACCTATTT
>JAQMYJ010000010.1:11944916-11960523 GCA_030014305.1 Clarias laeviceps | reverse complement strand
ATATTCTGATCTTTAATTTTTTTTTTCATTTACAAATGCCTTCCCTTATCAATTTTCGCCTTTTTGCAAGAAATTTCCCTTGGCATACGAAAGAACAAACAAACAAACTGAAACGAATGCCAGCTAAGTTGCGCATACTGTACGTCTGGGAGCCGTTCAAAACTTTTGAAAAAGACAAGCGAAACAAGTTACGAAATTTGCATATTTTTTTAGCCAGTGAAAGCTATTTCAAAAGAGTCAACCCACAATACCTACATTGCCTTTGGCATGCGTTTAAAAGGTACATGATTTTTCGTGCTTTTTTTGTAATATTGGTAATATTTTTTTGGTGGCTATAACGGATTATCTGAATTTACATTATTTCCTATGGGCAAATTCCTATTGCAATTTTCGCCTTAAGAACTCGCCTCCAGAACAAATTAAATGTGTATGTAGAGGTTCCGCTGTGTGTGTGTGTGTGTGTGTGTGTGTGTGTGTGTATACAATGATATACCATATTGAAACTGAAACTATACCTCATATATAATGTATGAAGATCACATATGGAAGTGAATTAGATTTGATTTGAAAAACATCAGTTTGGGTGGTAAAAATTTAGATTTATGTAACTTTAGGTGGATAACGTGAATGCAGCCTTAGACCTGTAGCCTAACTATAGATTGAAGTGTTATTTGTTATATAGAAGTAATGCTAATATATTAGCATCCAGACTCTTCGTCAAACCGGGGGCACATTTTCTTCACAGTTAAAACATTTGTGTTTTATTAATTTGACAACTCAAAATTAAATTAAATGTGTACTCAATTCTATTATATCTCTTTCATCCATTACACAATTTCATTATGAGGATTAAGTGTCTCACTGTTCACTTGCCTTCATTGTTTTATGAAGTGGTGCAAATAATTAAAGACAAGTGTTTTGTTTTTAAATTTGTTATTAAAATCAATTAGTATTGAAAAACACTGTCATGAAAAAAAACATCTGGCAACCACAGATACGCAGGTTATACATATGGTCTGAATGAGGAGAGAATGAGGATCATAACCGAGCTATGAATATTCCTGAGTAAAAATTGGCATAACATTTGAACTGTACTATGAAAATGGCACTTAGTGAAGTTCTGAATGAAAGGCTGAGCTTTTGAATGAGAAGAGCCTTATCAAGGGTCTAACAGTGTTCTCTCGGTTTTAAAAACAAGATTTACTACATGCAGACCTATGGAAAGTTATTTTCAGTCTTTGTCACAATGTTGTAATACTACAGTAGAAACTGAAGAATAAAATAGACCTGAATAAATAAGAACTGCCCATACTCGTTAACAAGCCTTACTAATTGTTAGGCTTCTGTCATTTATAACTTTGCTTGCATTACTCAACTGTAGTCGCCATCTGTTTCTTGTAATACGTGAAAAGACCTTTCTTTCATTTAAACACCAATTTTATAGAAACTAGCCAACATTTTTTGTTTTTCTAAAGTGTGTAATGTTCTCTTTGATTATACGCACACACCAAACATGTTGCCTTTTATCTTGGGAGAAGGAGCATTACTTTGCATGAATCTCTGAGTTAATTATGTGCAAAGCTGTCTTTTGTCTTAATAAAGTACACTAGCGAGTTAATGAGAATTTAATGAGGAATAAAACTTTTGAAAAATCTGCTGTCAGTGAGCGAGAGATTCTACGCCCACCTTTAGTTGGTAGGGAGGGCCATAGCTGATTGCAGATTTTTATAATTTGCATTAAAAAAGGTTACACTAGCCATGAAGCCCACCTTAAAAAAAAGGAATAAGTTTCTCATTCCCTAAAAAAATATTCACTAATTATTTATTTTACCCATATTTCCCCTTTCCTTATCTCACCTGCACACAGTAAATCTCGTTCCCCTCCAGGTCCGTAGCAGGCGCCTGCAGCAGCCTCCAGTCCCGGCCCTTGTTATAAGTGATGTAAGTCTTCACCTGGTTCTCCACTTTCCTATTAGCAATCAGCATGCCTTTGATTCCTGCCACCTAGAGAAAGTAGGAAAATTAAACATCCTACTGTTCACACATTTTCTGCATTGCAACATGTACATCAGTATGAGTTATCACTCAAAAAATGCTTAAATATTGCAGTCGAGCAGTAAAAAAAATAAAATAAAATAAATAAATAAAATAAATAAAGGAGCTACTAGTATGGATCTGGAATGTCCAACAATTATGTAGCTGTTTTGAACACTTTTTGATGGATTTTAATTTACAACAATAATAATAATATTCATCTTTTACCAATTCATAGTTTCCATCAGTTAACACACAATATAATTGGGATGCACAGAAATTTCAGCCATTGAAAAAACATACAGTGCATAAAAAAAAAGATTAAACAAAGCTATGAATTGTCAAATCTAGCACTTTCACTCACTCACTCATTGTCTATACAGCTTAATCCTGTATTCAGGGTCACGGGGGGGGGGGGGGGTCCTGGAGCCTATCCCAGGAGACTTAAGGCATGATACACCCTAAGTCTCGTACAGGCGGGGTACACCCTGGACAGGATGCCACTCCTAACCTACATGTCTTTGGATGGTGGGAAATCCACCAAGCACGGGGAGAACATGCAAACTCTGTGCGCATAAAGACGGGAATCGAACCCGGGCCCCGAAGGTGCAAATCTAGCACATTACAAATTATTATAATGGTAATGATAATTAGCAGGTGATTACACTAAGATATTAACACACCACCAGGTATAATTTAATAACAGTCATCATCAATTATATATACTAATAAGCTAGTGACAGGATCATGGGCAACCAATCTCATCCATACCTGTAGGAACCAAAGGCTAGCCTGTCTGACCTGATTCTACACAAAACCTAACGTAGCACAACCTGGCAAAAAAAAAGGTCAATGCTGGCCATGACGGAAAGGTATATCAGAACACCTAATGTCCTGGTGCAAGACATTGCAGCACACCCTCAGACGTCCCATGGAGCCATCTGAGAGACCAGAGCTGCCATTGTGGCATAACCTAAACCCACGATGGTCTTCGTTTTAATGGCTTTAAAGTTATGGCTGATTGGTGTTGAAGTGCTGTTTGCTCCCATGAAGCGATCAGCACAGATCCATTGAAACAGTTTAAGTAGCAAACCATCAGTGAAAATGATGGCTGTAGAAGAACATTCCACAAAGGATATTAGGCAAGTGATCAATTTGTAAGAAAAATGACTCTATTAAAAGCATTTTATTAATTACTGCATTTCCACCCCTGCCCCCTCTTCCATGTGACTGCTCAGTTTTCCTATTTAGGGTGTGCATTAACCAGAGGATCCTACGCTGCCATATTACCCTCCCACCAGTCTTTATACAAATCACCTGTTGGCCCCTCCTCTAATCACCCCTCTAATTACAGTACATCTTTGTCAATGTCATCCCATTTACTCGGCTGACTAACTCAACACTATTTGTTTTGACAGCTACCGCCTCATCACTTGGCCCTTTTGAAACGAATCCAAACTTAGCAGTATTGAGTCGTGACAGGCCAATGCAGGCCGAGCTGTTTTGAAATGTCTCCTCGGCAAAGCCGGAGACGGGTAAGTGGCACTAATGGCCAATGTGTCTGACAGTGTGGCACTGGACAGACACAGCTAATGAGCAGCCCTCCTCCTCTGCAGGAAAGCCATGCCAATCACCGATCATGCTGATTACTTATTATCCTTCTTTGCCTCCGTTCTTCCTTTACAAGCTTCTAGAAGAGGACAGCGTTGGAGTGAAGCATCAGAATCTAACTGGAATCAAAAACCTGTGTTGCTATTAAAATCTACAGAATTCTTTCAGGGGTCTCTGCTGTTTTTAGAATGAATGTTTTGGTTTACATGTACAGATTAAGTTGTTGCAGCAAGATGAAGAAGAGATGCAAAGTGAAAAAAGGCTTTTTGGGCAAACAGAAGAAACTTTGAAATTTCAGCTAATATTCAGCAGGTTTTCTCTGACAGCTCTGTTCTGTCTGAAAAGTGACCAGCATTGTGGAAAACAAGCTTGACAGTACAGTACAGTACCACCGAAGGCTGTAAGGAAAAATACAGAATAGCAAGTGATGCTGAAACTAAAACAAATGCTGAAACTAATGAACAAATGAGTGTAAGCATGCTTTGTCCAGTAATTCTACTTGTAGTAACATACAGTTACTGAGTATCACTCTTCTTAAGAAATTAGATTGAAACATGGGAAATGAACCAACATAGGTCAGCTGGTCTTTTTTCCCAGATGTTATGCAATGTTTTTCTGTTCATCATGGATGTAAAGGATGTTTGTTGAGTCACTTTATGTAAGCTCGAACCAATCTGGTTCTCTTATGTTCTAAGAGGTAGGTGAAATGTTTTGTTTTGGGTTTTTTTCGTACCATATTGTGAATCGCTAATGAGTGTGCAAAAAAGATTAAGAAGACGAGCAGATTCTTAAATACCTTTTTTATGGGCTGTGAGCATATTGATTTACTTTTTCAAGATGACTTGGGGTGCACGATTTGGTAAAAAAAATAAAATAAATTCATATTGTGATTACTTTGACATTGTTACTTTGATTATGATCGATTTAAACTGTGATATTTATGTAACCATTAAATCTACCATTTTGTTTTCAAATGTACTATCTAGGCTAAAAACAAATAATTGGACAAATGTTTAAATCATTTGCTAATTCAAAATAGATGAATAAATAAATAAATTAGTGACAAACACTGCATAAATCCCTGACTATGCATATTTTACATATAATAAATTACAGCCTTTTGCGATAAAATAATTGCACAGGTCCATAGTGCAATTGTGCAGCACTAAAGAGGACTCTTATTTTTTTCACCATTCAGGTTTAACCACCATACAGCATTCCTTGAACCGGTGAGTTCCTATGTGCTAAAAATATCCTAACAAAACCAATTAAAACTACTTAATCTAACTTAGACAAAAATGTGAATTAATCAATACTGTTATCACTGTTCAATATGTAGCTACATACAGTAGATATGAAAAAATATAAGTTCCCCAGCTCTGTGTCTGAGATCCTAGCGGAAAAGCCTTTGCACTGTTTCCAATAAGATCTAATGAAGAATGCTGCAGCTTATTATAGGTATGGACCTGCCCATGATTCAATATTGGCAGGTCAGTCCTTAGTCAATCCAACATTGGCGAGGCATAGTCTCTGCGCCTCACGGCTGCTGCTTTAATGAAATCATCTTGGGTGCCACTCGCTAATTGATTGCTATATTAAGCCATGGCACGAGGCACCGAAAATCCATCAGACCTTGGAACGCACTTCTAATTTCAGTATATGCTGCTCAATCATATATGAACACCGATGACTCAACTCCTGGAGAATGTTAAAAGGATATTAAAATAAATGTTTTAAATTTGAGTGTTAGCACACCAGCTTTGTGGTTTGAATTATTTGTATCATATCAATCAGATTTGTTACGGTCCACATGGGTCCACATGGGTCCACATTCATGGGTGAATGTAGACTGGTACTGAGTATGCTTGACGACTTCTTGGTGATACACAGTACTGGAAAGAGGGGAGAGTGACAGCCTGCCAAAACTCATAATCAAAACCAGTCATGGAAAACACATCTGCTAATGGTATTATCTTAAACAACACTGTCTCCTTGGAAACCGATTCTGAATCGCCTTTGAACTGTCCATGTGCTCTATGACTCACATTGCCACTTTGTTCACGCGAGCTACAAAGGTAACTAGCTTCTAACACAAATCCCTCTCTGACCCCAAACAATAAGGGATCCATGTGGAATAAGGGATTCTACCCTTCTCTATATAGTGCATTATATAAAACTATGCATTTTACACTATTTGGGATCATCCTCAAAACATTTAGTTAGCTGAGGCTACTCTAAAGTGGAATAAGTTACAACAACCTCTATGGTTTATTCTTTCCACCTTTTAGCTTATCTTAGAAAGAATTTAAAAAACTTTCACTGCAAACACATCCCGATAAAGACTGAAACCAATACATACATACTATATTATCATTATCTGAAGTGAGAACTTAATCCTATTGTGTCTTTAAAGCTATCAGTGGTTTCTAAGGTAAAACTACTTCTTAATAATAAAAAGTAGCAGTTTCATTAACACGGTTGAATAATGTGGGCATGGATCTTGTAAATCTATACATGAAAGCTGATTTACAATTAAGGTCGCCTTAAGCAATTTGACACTGACCGAGTGTATCATGGTGCTAATCTTTACTATGTTCTCTCAGTGCCCTTCATACTATACTGTATTCTAGCAGCCATTAGAAAAAAAACTTCATTTTCATAAACGGATCACAAATTCAACGGATTCAAATGCACCGTGTGTAATGTGAGCAGCCAACATAGTTGGATGAGTGTAATATTATATTGCCCATGCTATTATATGATTGGCATCTCCATCTCAGCATGTTCTTTCACATAATCTGGTTTTCAAATCCGGATTGACTTGCATTGTTCCCGTTCTGGGAAATAACAAAGGTTGAATTAATTTAATAGTAATATAAAGTATTAAGTTTAGTTCTATCATGGGATGTTTGTCTACGAATGTAATTTATTTATGCTCAGTGACCCTCATATTAGGTGCAACTGTACCCTTGAGCTTTCATATATCAACCGATCGCCTGGCAGTGTGGAAAATGCTAATGTTCACATCAAGCATCAGCGAGGAAAAAGCTAATGTTCACATCAAACATCAGAATGGGGAATCTCAGTGATCTCAGAAACATGTTTCATGGATATTGGTGCCACATGTGCTGGAAAAACATGTCAACCTGTTTTTTGTCAATTTGATTGAGTTGCTTTTCAAGTCACAATGTTTGTTTGTAAAGAGTTGTTATTCGAACTACCCCTGTTTCCTTAAACCAATTTGGCAATTCTCATCACTCATCAACTAATTTCCTCATTCAGAACTGTTTTGCACCATTCTCTATATCCTTTACAGACTGTGTCTTGTGAAAATCCCCGGAGATAAACAGTTTCTGAAATACTGGTTTCACCCAAGGCCCAGCACATGGGATTTAGGCTCACAACATTACAATCAAAAACATATATCAATACAAAATATAAATATATAAATGCAAGCCATACATTTCAGAGCATCGGCAAGTTAATGAGGAGCACCTACCTCATATAGGTCTATCATACTGTTGCCCCCAATACCTCGGGTGGTCTTGACATTTTCTAAAGCCAGAGTGAAGTAAACACCATGTGGATCTGAGATGTACAGGTTGTACGTGTCGTTCTGGTTCCATTCTTGCACAGCAGCGAAAACCTGACCTTGATCTGTGCTCAGGATGTGCATGTCCTGCATTGCGAGGGTGAGAGAGACAGTAGGAGTTAAATGGAGAGAAAGATCATTAGCCTGGAATCCTGCTAGGGCTCTGCAGGCAGTCTCTATATGATACCAGTTAATTAATGTAAAAGCTTTTGTCTAGCGTGTGTTTAAATGGACACCCAATGGACCAGGAGAAACTCAGAGCCTCACTAAAACAAAGTCAAGGCTTTTTTCTGCCTGATCATAAGAGTATGAAAAAAAAAGCTTTTGTACAGTTGCATGGAACTTTATAGACACACAGACACTAAAGCTAAATTACAAAAGGTAAATACATATAAAAGCAATAATAATAATAATAATAATAATAATAATAATAATAATAATATAGTTGCAAGCAACGATGAGCGGGCCCAAGCACCTTGCACCTTCAATTTTTCATCCTCACATAAGCCCGGTTTGGTGGCGATCATATAGTTTCCTAAGGGAGAGCATTAAATTCCTTCCCAAAATAAGTGACAGTTCAGCCCATGACATGCAATGTGAAAGTTCACCTCAATGGGCTCTAAATGAGTAACGAGTTTCGCATGCATGTGCATGAGCTATGCAGCAAAATCTCATGTGAGGGCCCTGTACCCACCCATGGCCATGACTCTGAGGCATGCTAATGGCAGCAGATTCCAATTTTCATGATATATATATTTGCAAGTAATGATGAGCGGGTTCAAGCACCTTGCGTCATTGCCTCCTGGGTGCACCACACAACCAGTGTGTTTTTAAGCATGTTAACTCCAAAAACCAGGGTGCACCGTACAACCTGCATGTAATAGGGTTGATGTCAGCTTGGGCCCTAAATATGTGTCTTGTCAATAAAGCTTCATTTAAACCTTTGAACCGTGTTTATCTGTGTGTGAGACATGTGAGTGTTGGTCATGAAAATTGGCAGCATAGGTGCAAGTATGTATGAGCTACTGTATGCATCAAAATCTCTAAGGCAGCCGAATGGCAGCAGATTCCAACTTGTCTGCCAATTTTCATGATTTTTTGAGCATGTTAAGACCGAGCATGGAAAAGCTTTGGATAGTGGGGAAAAAAATCCTTAGAACAACAAGAGGGCCCTTCACACACTATGACATCAGCACTTTCAGAAATCAGAACTATATGACATTAGCACTTTCATAGCAATGATGATGACATCATACCTATGACATTATCATGCTTGGGCCCTAAATAATAATAATAATAATAATAATGAAAATAAATGTGTATGTACAGTATATATAAACTCTTACTTTTGGAAGGGAGTATTTAGGTATTTTGATGCGTAAGAATGGTCCCCTTTGGTAAGACACATAATAAGCAGCTCTCCCAGACATGGTGACCTGTGGAGGGAAATATACCCAGTAAACAAGTCATACTATTGACTTAAAAACACAAAGCATAAAAATAATGCACAATATAGACACACTGTACGTTTATTATTTTTGTGACATCAAGATGCCACAGCGGTATGTTGGATTTAATTCAATGCATTTTAGAATGCATTCTGCTATAATATCTAGTTGAATCACCTGTCATTACCTTTAAACCCAGCATGGATTTTAAATCCTCAAACTAGTTTGACCATGACAATTTAGTGGTGCATGTAGGATAATTAGCAACAGTTTGAATACAAACCAATTAGCACACTGCATTAAAACCACCCGTCTTAATTATGTGGGTTTTGCCAATACACCTCTGATCCATTTATCGTAGGCCTGGACTCTACAAGTTCTCTAAAGGTTTGTTGTAGTATCCTGCACAAAATGTTTAAGAGAGGAGAGACTGCATTGCACTGCCTCCACCGCCTTGCCTCCTCATTGCCTGCAGTGCATCCTGGTGCCATCTGTTTCCCAGGAAATCAATGCACCCAGGCATCCATGTGATATAAAAGAAAAATTGAGACACCTTTTTACATTGCTCCATGGTGTGGTTCTAATGCTCACATGCCCATTGTAGGCACTTTCAACAGTGGTCAGCAGTGGCATTCTGATCATAAGCAGATCATTTTTTATGATTGACAGGAAAGCCTTTGCTCCGTACACGCATCAATCACTCATCATGACTTTGGAGTTTGTTCATTATTTGTCATTCCTTGTTTCAATTTTGGTAGGTACTAACCACTGAACACCCCACAAGCACTGCTGTGTTGGAGATGCTCAATCCCACTTCTAGGCAAGACAATTTGGCCCTTATTAGCGTCAATCCAGTCACCACGCTTTTCCCTGCTTCCAACACATCAACTTTGAGAACTAACTGTTCACTTGCTGCCTAATATACGCTACCCACCCTGTGATGTGGGGAACACTGTAACAAGGTAATCAAAGTTATTCACTAAAGGCTTTTGGTTTTCATGTTATAATTGATCAGTTTACCAGTCGTTACTAGTCAACTATAATGCTACCACCATTCACCGTCAGTGATTGTATTATAATGATCAACGAACAATGTTATTTTTAAAAAATTAGATGTTTGAGGAATTAGTTATAATTCCTATACAAACATGCATTGTTTCATTTTTTAATTGCTGCAGAGTTTTATTTATAGGTGCAATTTACTGGAGTTATTTAAGCTGTCATAAAAAGTAATAATGTGTCAGGAGTAACATGTTCTGCTTAAACATACAGAGATGCTATAAAAACACTGGTAAAATAATTTTTAAAAGAATAAGATTTTTTTTTTTCATAGAATGGTTTCACATTATCAGCAGGCATGTAGTTAACATTTAAGGGAAGCTCCCTGGAGAGAAGACTGCGTAGAGATGCTTCTTGTACATTCAGAAAAATTATTCTGGCCTTGTGCAGCTTTTACATATTGATATGCCTGTTTTACTCAAATAAATGATTTATGTAACGGTTTGGGGTGATTATTTTGCAGAAAGTTCTGTCTAAGATCAACTCTTTAAAAAAAAAGTCCAGAAAGGCTATATGTTATTACTTTTTTTTCTCTTGTGATCTGAAGATAACAAAAATGTTTTCTTGAGATAACAAAGCTTGTTTTTTTGGTTGTTTTTTTCCCCCCAATCATAACCATGATCACATATGGCAAAATGAATTATTACTTGAATTGTAACTTACTATACTGTACAATAAAGCAGCCAAAACTGTTCTTTTTTGGTGAGGTGCATCCAAATGTATAGTACAGTATATACAGTTTCTTGAAATCACAAGAAAAAAAGAATTAACACATGGTCTTTCTTAGATTTTAGTATATCTTCTGGCAGGGATGATAAGGTTGTGGGCCTAAATATTGTATCATTAGATAATTTATCTTCATAGAATATGCAAATTGATGCAAAAGCAGAAGCAAAGAAACAAACAACAACAATAAAAAGCTATGTGAATGTGACAATGGTTTTCATAAACCAAAAAGATGGATTTTGGTTTCATTTGACCATGAAACAGGACTGTTTTAACTGTAATGTCAGACATTTTGTTGTGGTTATGATATGTATTATATAATTGCTCGGATAGAAATCAGTGAAGGTCAATGACTGTCACAGTTTTTAGGTGTGTCTAATAATAAAAAAAATATTATATATTAATATAATATTAATATTATTATAATAATCACTCATCATCTATACCGCTTTATCCTGTATACAGGGTTGCAACTGGCGTGATACATTCTGGACAATGTGCCAATCCATCGCAGGGCACACATACTCATTCTGCTCATTCATACACTATGGGCAATTTGGGAGCACCAATTAACCTAGTCTGCATGTGGACCTAATCATTGGAGGAAACACAGCAAGCACAGGGAGAACATGCAAACTCTATGCACACAGCCCTGAGATGGGAATCGAACCCAGAACCTGGAAGTGCAAGGTGAAAGTGCAAACCACTAAGCCACCACACATTATTTGTGTAAAGCTTTTTTGGTATGGCTCTGTATCCTTTGTGATTTATTATTGTAACTACTTTTAAAAATACATCCATTTATTGTTTGACAAATAATTTATATTATTACTTTATTTTTTGCATTAATTTTACATTATTCTTTTACATTTTTACAACTTACTATGGTAAAATGGATGCAGGTTGTACATACTGTATACAGAACATTTATATTAACAAAAAAACGTCAGCTTTTAAATTAACACATTTACTGACTACATAGAGCAAGTACAGGATTTGATAAAAACAAGTACCGACACAGGTGCTTCTTCAATCTTCAACCACTACACCTTTCCTATCGCTTCAATTTAAGAGTCTATTCAATTTCTAGAACAAGAACGATGTGTATAGATGAGCCTCACAGCTGCCAAAGTTCTTGGGAAATATCGTGTAGAACAATCAATAGCCTCATTATTCGTTGTCAGTCGAAATCTTTAGCTTGACTGAGAAATGCCTCTGGCCTTCATCTTAAGATGGCACATACCCAAATGCGGGCACATGTTGCTTGTTAGTCCACTTTGCAGTGATCCAGATAAAAGGAAAACAAACAAATAATTGGGATAATCGCCAGTTCAACGGCGTGTCAACACCACAATCTGTTCCAGCCTTCTCTGCCTCCCTCATTATGTAATTAAGGGCACATTTCTAGCCAGAAAGGTGCTGGTTTTAACTCAAGGTTAAAATTCCTGATGATTTGACCACTGAGTGAGGGCCATATTAAAGTTAAGTAAGGGCTATAATTAAAAAAATTCACAACAGAGAGAGAGTGCAGCATTGCTGGATACAGCATGGCTGTGATGCGGTCATATTGTAGATATAAAGGTGCCGCCTGAGTGCTGAAGGCATAATGACCATGCAACAGACATGTTTTCTCTTTTAATTCTATATGTTTTTGTGTGAAAGCATAATAATAAAAAAGGTCTAATTATACCAGGTCTTAGTATTAGGTAAATACAACCTCAGACAAACAACATTTAATGTTTTTTCACTGTGCCCCAAAAAAACATCTGGGCAATACCAAGTACCCCCGTAATTCAATAGCTTGTAGATCTATTAATTTACTAGAAGTAATCATTTCCTACTGTATATGACTTTATCAGTCTTTTACATCATTGTGGAAGAATTTTGCGCCCATTCTTCTTTACAACATTGCTTCCGTTCATTGAGGTTTTTGGGAACTTACGTATGCACAGAACTTAAGGTCCTGCCACAGTATTTCAATAGGGTTGAGGTCTGAACCATTCCATAAACATAAATCTTTTATCTTTTATCTTCTCCTTTTTTTTTTTCGACTGGTGTGCTTTAGATCATTGTCCTTTTGCATGACTGAATTTCAACTAAGCTTTAGCCGTTGCACAGAATACAAATTTGCCTCTAGAATACTCTGGCATGCAGAAGAGTTTATAGTCGACTGCAACATGCCCAGGTCATGTGGCTGCAAAACAAGCCCAAATCATTACCCTACCACCTCTAACAGTGAGTATGAAATGTTTCTGATGAAATGCTGTTTGGTTTTTCGCTGGGTGTTAAGGACAAATGACTCCACTTTGTCTTATCTGTCCATAGGACATTGTTCCAGAAGCCTTATGTTTTGTTCAGATGCAGTTTTGCTTGTCTTCTGTAGGGTTTTTAGATAGAAGAGGTTTCTCATTTCAACCCTTTCAAACAAACCATACTTGTTCAATCTTCTTCTAATTGTGCTGTAATGGACTTTAACATTTAACATGCTCAGTAAGGCCTATAGGGTCTGAGCTGTACAGTAGCTCTTGTTTTTTTTTTTATATATTTCTCGGAGCATTGCACAGTCTGACTTTGGGTTAGATTGGCAACTGTCTTAAATGCTTTCCATGTGTATAATCTTTCTCATTCTATAACTTTGAAATCCCAATTGTCTGAAAATAATTTTAAAACCTTTTCCAGATTGATTTGTAACAACAAAGCAAAGCAAGAACACTGCTTTGGCCTTTCCCTTTTGGCTTTGGTTACACAGTTAAATGCTCCAGACCAGCAAACTGCCAAAACTTCTGCTTTTATAGAGGTCTGCATAACTGTGATCATCAATTAATCAAGGGTTAATGATTAGCAGCACATGGCTGCAACTTACCCTAATAAATACCATGGAATCAGTAGGGGGGCTTTTAAAATAAATAATTGCACAGTGAAAAAGTTTTATGCTGTTATTTGTTCTATTTGAGGTTCTATTTGCCTAATACTAAGACTGCTACAATTAGATGATTTGTATTATGTCATAGTGTGAATAGTATTATGTACTAAGTTTTGAACATGACTGTATATCCAGCATGGTCTGAAATATGATACTGCTTTGATACAAAAGTCCCACAAACACCATTTATTATCAGCAGGTCATAATTAGTTTTTTAAGCATTGTGTTAGAAGTTTGTTAGCTTTGTGGATCACATTATATCCTCAGTATGGCGGACTGTACAGACCTTCTTTCACCATTTCCAGTGATGTTATGCTGTATTATCGGCACTCGTGGAATGCCTCTTGTCCAATCAAGTAACTCGGTTAGACCTATGCATAGTTAGTGTTATGGGCATAAGTATTCATTTAAAATTTAAAAGTTGGTCCTCAGCATAAGCAAAGTTTAAGATTAATGCTGCACCCTGTTGTGCTTGGAAATCAAAAATTCCCTATTAGGAAATCAAGCAACATTGACCTTTTTCTGGTCCTCTGCCATTAACACACCATATGTCACACAATGGCACATGCTGTACTGTCAGCAATAAACAGATTTCCCCTCATGCCTTTTGTACTTGTTTCAAGATTTGCTTCAGAATCAAATACAGTCGAGGGGCATCTAGCAGAGTTGTTAAGAGTTAATGACATTACTCACAAATCTGACTTTAGTTCTTGGACAGCTCTTAGATTTTGAACGTACACCCGTCTGATCAAAAGGACAATGTCTTAACCATCAAGCATTGCTGTCCTAGATATCAAGTCATGCATTTAGCTCAGAATGACAAAACTGCCTGAGGATTTTCAGGGAACTTTTACACTATTCATGTTCCAGCAAGAAATACTTTATAAACAGAGGTTTGAGGAATGAGCTGCAAAGTGATCTTCAGAGAGAACATTTTGCCAGCATAATACAGATTTAAATAGCACACAAGCTCCTTTTCAACAATATCCAGTGTCACACTAAATCATACTTGAGCAAAAGAGAGAAATTAAAACATGCAGAAAAATTTCATTAGAGTACTTTTGATTTCAGCCCATTACTCCGTGAGATCCACTCTGGAACAAAATGATGATTAATTTGGTGCACAGGTCAGCCCTGGGACACAAGCGCAAAAAATTCTCTGTAAAAGTCAAAGCCTCATGTACTTCAATTAGAATTTGAATAATAACTTGAAGTCTGACTTCCATTACACAAATCAAAGGCTGCATATTATCTATAAATATTACTACGTTCAGGCTAACAAGGTGTGCTGTATTTTAATATTAAAAAGCTTCAACACAGCTTTTTATGGACTTTTGTGAAATAGTGCATTAAAAGCTATGACCAGAATGACAACAAAATAATGACCAGATGTTTTTATCTAAATAACCAACAGTACGCTGTTTTTAACGTGATAATCAGTATACTTTATCTCTCAAGGACAGCCTCATTAGCACAGGGACTACATTTTATGAACATCCATTTTTGCAGTAATAAATTGCACTGTCAGCTACAACAATGTTGTGCACTAAAGTGTCCAAACCGTAAATAAATACTTTCGTTAGATATGGCACATACCATATGGTTGATTCTAAAGGAGAATAGATGGATGAGCATTTGCAGCTATGTGTCATGCTTACAGGTGCAATATGGTACTGAGAGCTCCTTAATTCACACCTGAATGACGATGTATTCATCCTGAACCACCAGCGAGTTTGGCTCGATATAGCCAGGGAACGGGAACGTCCTACTTGATTCATAACAAGCCTGGGCTCTGCACGTCATGTACTGACAATCTGTGGAGAAAGACCACACACATGAAAAAAAAAACAGGTCAGAAAACGTGTTACAACTAAAATCTTGCTCTTAGTCATGGAATTTAGTGGTTACATGTTTTTATATGAATGCTGGATTCAAAATAAATTATAAATATATAAAAGATACATCATGATTATCAAGCAAAAAAAAAAAGAGAAATGTTCACATACAGCTTATTTCCAGCACTTAAAGTCAATGTACAGTGACATATTCTCACAAAAGCATGCATTGATTGTAGTAGCACAGTATGCTAGAATGGGTATATTTATAAAAATTTATATATAATTATATATATATATATATATATACTCAGCAAAAAAAGAAACGTCCCTTTTTCGGGACTGTGTATTTCAACAATAATGTTGTAAAAATCCAAAT
>JAQMYJ010000010.1:11906029-11924132 GCA_030014305.1 Clarias laeviceps | reverse complement strand
TTGAACTTTCAGCTGCATAACACACATGATGTTATATAATTTCTATCCGTTATCACCCAAATGAGGATGGGTTCCCTTATTGAGTCTGGTTCCTCTCAAGGTTTCTTCCTATTGCCATCTCAGGGAGTTTTTTCTTGCCACTGTTGCCTTCACCCTTGGCTTGCTCATCAGAGACAATCTCATTATTATCTAGATACATTTTTCTTACACATACACACTTCCATAAATTTTCTTTTCAAATTTTCTTTTCATTTTTCTGAAGCTGCGTTGAGACAATGACCATTGTTAAAAGTGCTATATAAATAAAATTCAATTCAATTCAATTGGCACGGTGGACAGGGTGCCAATCCATCGCAGGGCACACACACACATACACCCACTCACACCTTCATTTTCTAAAGATTCTAAACAAGTTAAACATTTGTTGTTTATGCAACAACCTCATTTCCCCTCTCGCCTGTTCCAACTCAGCATTCAGCATCACCAGCCTGATCATCTGTCATCATCTGCAAAGTACTGTATGTTTCTATGTTAACATTTTTTACATTACTAACTTAACTTAAAAACTTTTTAAAAATTGGGTTTTCAAACAAGGGAAGACTCTCCAATGAAGTCCAAGCTAATTATTATGGTATGAGAGAAATAAACGCAGCATCACATCCATCGTATATTCATTCTGTATAAAAATAACCTCTAATTACTTGTACTGACTTTGTGGCATAAGTAAATGTCAGAAAGTTTATTTATGTTAAAGGAATGTAATGAGTTCACATTAACTATTGCCATTCAGTACAATAACTCTGTCTTTGCCTAATAAGATGCTGAGCAATGTGACATGACGTTAAAGTACATGACATATGAAAGCTAGCATGACCCGTCCATGTTGCGTTACACACAACCTAATTTCCAGTGCTCTAATTAGCTTTCCGCATGCCCAGGCACAATTAATGACGGAGGCCTGCTTCTTTTCCTACTACGCTGATTGATGCTACTCTGTCTCCCTTTGGTACGCTCCGCATGTGCTGTAATTTTAGTCACGCAGCGAGGAGGCACAGACTGTGCTCAGCTCTGGCCTATTTAATCACTGGATACAGATTATTATAAATGGCTTCTCCGGTTATAGTGGGTTCCACTAGAGGTATATCTATCACCCTCAGGCTAGCAAACAGGTGCTGGGTAAAACTTCAGGGAAGATTAGCAGCTAACATGGTTCCAGTTACGATTTGGAAGTACTGCGACTCTAAAGCAATAAAAGTGCCAAGTCTCATCTTGCAACAGGAAATGAGGTAGAATAGATAAAACACAGGAACTAAATAAAGTTGATATATGCAGCTCTGGTATATTAAGTACTATTAGAACCCAAAGTGACAACTTGGGCAAATTTAACAGCGCATTTGCTTAGGAAAGGGCTTTTTTCCTCCCGCTCTCGCTGGGAAAATATTGAGCAGGATCAGATGATAGGTCCCATTACTATCACATCCTTTGCCTAGTCAATTGTTTGCCTCTTACATTTAATGCAATCTATCTAGATTTGAAGCAAGCTGACTGAGAGTCCAGAGCTTATCTATCCTCTGTCACAGCTGATGCTCTTGGACCGCAGGGGTGCTTATAAGCACTATGTTGATGTATCAGAGCACTGGGCACGCTCAACCTGCAGGCAATTCATCAGCCCAATGACGTGCTCAATTTTAAAAGCTTTGGGGCTGTCACAAAGTGAGCTTCATAGCTTCCCTACTTACATCAATAAATCACCAGTCGGAGGCAAGGACCCACTGCCAACATTAGGGAACTACCAACAGAGAGGGAAAGGAAGGCCTGCTAATGGCTGCTGAGGGACAAAGACTGATTCTAGTAATGGATTTATAATGGAAAATGTATGGTACACAGTGCACGTTTGCATGGCTGTGCACTCTGGGGAAATAAAAAAAAAAAAAAAACTTGATTTGAAAATAGGAATAGACAATTCCAGTGCTAAGAGGTCACAGACCCTTAGCATCCTGCTGGATAATTAACTAATTATCTGTTGACTTAAAACTATATATATATTTTTTGTAATGGTGCTGAGCCATACTGCAATATAATTGTATTGTAACCTTCTATACAGACACTTAATGGGGTATCTTTTTGTTCGAAAGTAGGTCATGCATGCATGGCTTATTATAAAAGAAATGACAGAATACTTTAACACAGTGCAAAAAAAAAAAAAAAAAAGAATTTTGAACTTGGATATAGTATGCATAAGCCTTCAGACCCGGTTCCTTTCTTAGAAAACGATCGAGCACTGATGTGATAACATTTCGCAAAGACAGGCGTGACAGAATGATGCGAGGGAGTGGGATTCACAGAGCCGAACCTTCATGCCATTTTACAGAACACATCATTCATGTGCTTATCAATGCTCGTAGCCTTTTTTCAATGCTGAATGCATGGCCTAATAGCTCTTTTAGCATGCTTCATGCTAATCAGATCTGATCTTACTAACAGGCATCACTTTTTTTTGCCATCGGAAAAAAACACTAATCTGCTGCTGCTAGAGTGGCTATGGGTGTACCTCAGGGACTAGTTCTTTGCCTGATCCTTTTCATTATTTCACAATATTCTTCAGTTACAACATTATGCAAAATAACTCATCATCTCAGTTGTTTCAGTTGTGCCGATGATACCCTGATATACTCCACAAACCTACCACAACTGAATCACTATTTCTCTTCTAGCATTTATTCACGGCATAAAAGTAATAAAAACACAATGTTCTTAAACTCGGTGTTGATAAAGTGCAGATTAAGGGCATTTTCTCACAGGGCTTGAACACACGAGTCTGCACCAGGACCAATTCTGGGCTTGTTTAGGGGTTTTCTTTTCTCATAAATGAATTCCTTTTGAACAGTGGCTCAATTGCACAAAAGCAATAAGAACAAAAACCCCTAGATCCTCATGTAAACACAGGTTTACAAAACAATAGGTAGTTGGTTCATCTGCTTTGTCTTTTTGCCTTTGATACCGCACTCAAGCAAAGTACTCCACTCATGTGAACATCTGGTTTTATATATCAGTATGGCTTTGTGTCTCTGTTGCCATTTCCACTCTATTATGAAATTTGAAACGAAAAGTAACTTGACAAGTTAAACCAATCACATTACTCGGCATGCATCACTGACAGTGGATAGCTTCGACACTTGATGCATGGTTGAGTAGAAGCAGTTAGGCCGTTGTTTCCTGGCTTGAGAATAGAACAGTTTTCACACAAATCCAGAAAAAATGACCTTTTTTGAAAAGTGTGAAAATGACCTTTTGCTGAATTGTGGATATTTGTGTTCAAATCACACAGTTTAACAGAAATCATTATCCTGAATTATCATGTTACTGTCTAAACTACAGTGTATCAGGTCTATCGTCAGCTTTGCATTTGGTGCATTCCTGCTTTGAACCATGTGTTTAAAATCCCTCAAAAACCACGTACGGATCACTTTCATTTCACAGATGGTACAGTCACCTCAACTTTTGACGCCAATTAATAGTAATGGTAGTAATTATTCGCAGCTTGCTCTTTGGTGAGTGTCAGCAGCCTTCGTTTGAATAAAACCCATGCTCACAAACAGCCAGACGAATGGCGAGACACGGCAAAGTGATTACAGCCTGTTGTTGCCTCTAATACATTCATTAGCATTCAATTACCATCACAACAGTGACAGTTTACTGAAAGATGTGGACACTTAATCTGCGAGACGGCCACGTTAATGCTATTGATGCAGCAGAACATATTTAGTTTAAACAGATAATAGGAAGACATCGCTTATGATAATGTGCTATAATGGGGACTACACTTTATTGGATTAATTAAACTGTGTTAAAGTTTATACTAAGTTCTGTAAATGAGCCGATGAGTGATTAGATTTGGGTGATGGATGAATACTTAGTTATAAATAAAATCATTGCGAGCTATTAATGTCATTTAAACTAGGATGTATTTCATGTTTGGGAACAATAACAGGAAACGGTAAAAATAAATAAATACATTAATAAATAAGTAAATAACTAAAATAAAAATATGTGAATGTGGGGGCTTAGCTCATCAGTGCTGATGTAGTTAATACTAGAGAGAGTTAGAGAGGGAGAGAGAGAGAGAGAGAGAGAGATATCGAATTATGGAAATGAGTAACCAAGCACTATTGTTCCACTGTCCCAGGCCATTACCATAATTCAGTTTTATGCCATCTAATTAAGTTTGCCATAAATTCCTGATGCATTTATGGACAGTGCTGTAAATCACGGTGACTCGCATGCAACCGCATGAGAGCTATAGCAAGAGATGAGGGTTTCCTTTTTCGCTAAGTTTTTGCTACTGAGAACAAAGCTCTATTTTGACACCTACTCACGTACTTCTAAGAAACTCATAAAAATAATTTCACCTGAGCCGTTGGGTGCCAATTACTGCATGTCTGTCTCACTCATATGTACATATAAATATTTACTTTATATAAATAGGAAAAAAAGTAAATGTATTATAAACACAGAACATTGAAACATGTTTTTTTTTTTTCTTCTAATGAATCATCCATTTTAGGTTATAGTAAAAGTGTATATTTACATTCACTCAGCAGTTACCTGGACATAAATTTTTTTTAATATTCCACAAATTACATATTATACAAAAAAAATACTCTTTCTGTAAGTACTCAGACTTCCTGAAGGTCATGGGAATAAGAATAGTCTGTTCTGTTTACTTTAATTGCATTAGTATCAATGATATTGTAACATTCAATGATGAGGTAACCAATGTATAGACTGTCAGTAGGTCTAACATAAATAGCGGTTAAAGTTTGTACTGTGAAAAAGTCCTCATTTCTTTATATTAAATTCAATTAAATGATGAAGATTAAATTCAATAAATAGGAACAAATGTTTCATTGCCACAGGCTTCAAAGTGCCTAAAGATATAATTTAAAACTTGTCAGTTTATTCTGTATAACAACCTCGGCAGCAACCTCATTTCCCCTCTCATCTGTCCTAACCACTCAGCATTCAGCATCACCAGTATACTAATCACCATCCTGATCATCTGTCATCATCTGCACCAGTTTTTCACTGGGTTATACCTCAAGTTTTTTTTTTTTTTCTTTTGCTTGAATAATTCATAACAACAAAAATCATTCCTCTAAAACTGGTCAATTACTGGGACTCGACTGAAAATGCAAAAAATGAAAGCCAAAAAGTCCTTCAGAAAGCCTGGACAGTTATTCCATAAGACAACATTAAAACAAGTCAAAGGGACAATTCTGCATCATATTCTATTCCATATTACCATAATCATAAATATATCCAGTTGTGAATATAATTTATGATCATAATTGCTAAAAATGGCAGCAGCAGTGATTCAGTGTTCCTGCCATCCATTAACTCCCAATGGATCCTTCTTTGGAGTCTTTCACTCTTAGGGCTGTGCTGGTTTATTTTAGTTCAGAGTGCGAATAGCCATTAAGGTGTTTAATTAGCTTATTTAATGCTATTTCTTTGCACAAAAAAATCTAAATGAGAAAATACAAAACAGTTTTGATAGGAACACCTGTATCTTGTCATTGGGCATTGGTGGCAAAAGTGGTAAGTTTCTCACCTGCCATGCGGAAGGCTCGGGTTCAGTTCCCACCCAATGCCCAAACCTCAGCCATTGGATGCAGTGCCAGTCCGAAGCCCAGATAAAATGGGAGGGTTGCATCAGGAAATGCATCCATCGCAACTTATACCAAGTTATGTGTAGATCAGATAGTCTGTTGTGGGGATGCCTCTAAGGCACCGAGTTATTAATCGGAAGATCAGCGATTCAATCCCCAACTTCACCAGGTTGCCACTGTTGGGCCCTTGAGCAAGGCCCTTAACCCTATCTGCTCCAGGGGCGCTGCATCATGGCTGACCCTGAGCTCTGACCCCAGTTACGCTGGGATATGTGAAGAAGGAATTTCACTGTGCTGTAATGTATATGTGACAAATAAAGGCTTAATTGGAAAGACCAACAACAACCGCCTTGTTTAATATGATTCATATACAACCCCAAATCAGAAAAAGTTGGAACAGTATGGAAAGCGCAAATAAAAAAAAAGAAAGTAGTGATTTATATATTTACTTTGACTTGTATTTCATTGCAAACCATACAACAGCACATTATTTAATGTGTCCCTCATGAATTTTATTTATTTTTTTCAAAATAAACACGTATTCCAATTTTGGTTCTTGCAACACATTTAAAAAAAAGTTGGAACAGTAAAGCATTTACCACTTTGTAATGTTGCAATTCCTTTTCATAACACTTAAGACAGTAAGGGACTGAAGACACCAATTGATGAAGTGTTTCAGGTGTAATTTTGTCCCATTCTTCCTGCAAACAAGTCTTAAGGTGGACGACAGTATGGGGTCTTTGCACACATTCTCTATTGGAGACAGGTCGGGACTGCAGGAAGGCCAATCAAGTACCAGTATCCTCTTCCTCCGCAGCCAAGACTTTGTAATGTGTGCAGAATGTGGTTTTGTATTGTCTTGTTGAAATATGCATGGGCATCCCTAGAAAAGATGTCTTTTTGAAGGCAGCATATTGTGCTCCCAAATCTCTATGTACTTTTTAGCATCAATGGTGCCATCATAGAAGTGCAAGTTACCTTTGCCAGGGGCACTGACACAACCTCATACCATGACAGACCCTGGCTTTTGGACTTGTCGCTGGTAACAGTCTGGATGATCCTTTTCTTCTTTGGTCCTGAGCACACGGCGTCCATTTCTCACAAAAAATACTGATTTATCTGATCATAGTACACGTTTCCACTGTGTGATGGTCCATCCCAGATGCCTCCGAACCCAGAGAAGTCGATGGCGCTTCTGGACACTCTTAACATAGGGCTTCCTTTTTTGGCACACTTCAGTTTTAACTGGCATTTGTGAATGCAACTACGTGTGGTACTTGACAAAGGTTTGCCAAAGTAGTCCTGAGCCCATGTGGTGATATCGCTTATAGATGAATGACAATTCTTCATGCAGTGCCGCCTGAGGGATCGGAGATCACGGTTGTTGAGTTTAGGCTTGCGCCCTTGAAATTCCTCCAGATTCCCTGAATCTTTTAATTATGTTATGCACTGTTGAAGTATCCAAATGTCTTCCTATCTTTGTTTGAGGAACATTGTTTTTAAACATTTCAATAATTTTGTCACGTATTTGTTGGCATACTGGCAATCCTCGGCCCATCTTTGCTCCTAAAGGACTAGACCTTTCTTGGATGCTGCTTTTGTACCAAATCATAATTACAATCACCTGTTGACATCACCTGTTTAAAATCACATCATTATTTAACCAATTTACCTGATTACTAGCCCTAAATTGCTCCTGTCCCAACCTTTTTTGGAATGTGTTGCAAGTCTGAAAGACAGGAAAGGATGTATATTTACAGATGAAATATTTTGTTTTCATATTGTCTGCAATGAAATACAAGTCAAAGTAAATTTAGAAATGACTACTTTCTTTTTTTATTTGCGTTTTCCATACTGTCCCAACTATTTCTCATTTAGGGTTGTACAGTATATTAACCAATGTTAGGGTACAATGCATTTTTATTGCAGAAAAGATTCACTTGCAGTATTTTGTGGCAGACTTCGTAACTTATTCAGAAGAGAAACAAGCACATGTAACTGGAAGAAGTTATATAATACGGTAATATGGATATTAATTTATACAAGGTTGATTTACCTCAGAAAGTGGACAAATATGTGATTCATTCTGGATTTGGTGGCATTTGCTAGTGTTAGCATTAGTGTTAACTCATTCAGTGCTCCTGTTGAGATGAATATGGAAAATGCTGTGTTTTTTGCTTCATACAGTAAAATGATGTGCAGGTAATGTTAGTTAATATTAGCATTTCAAGCTTTCTAATTAATAGCTAACTAACTCTTCTTGGATTGAATCCCAAATAGCATAAAAAGGAAAGGAAGTGCACTATGCAGGGTGTATGACTGCTTGTTCCACACAGCAAGTAGTGCCCTTGTTCAGGGGTTAGAGAGAGAATTGGGTTTTCAGGCTTGTGTTAGAAACTTGTTAGCATTGTAGCTTCTGAAACACACTGTTAACCTGTGAAACACAACACAAACTTTTCAGAGGCAATTCGGGACAACTTTAAAGCAATTACTAAGGAGATAAAGTGTTAAAATTACATAACATTATCAAATGTGTTTTCTTGCAGAAAGTGCTCTTGTTACTGGTTTTGAATGTGGGTTTTGGGACTGGCATCTGATAGATAACGTCCCATTTGTATGAAGTATGAAGTATCTTGTATCTTTGGCACATGCCAAGTAATGCCACAATGCAAAGATTTTTTCAGAAATAATATTAAACATTTGTATTAAAAAGTGGACCAAACAAAGTGGAACGTTTAAAAACAAATGTTTAAAGGTGCATACTTAATCTCTGCAGTGACAGGTTACTACCTGGCTCTAATGGTCATGTGCCCAAGGGCCCTTTAAACTAGCAAAGAGTTAAACTCTATGATTAGACTAAAATGTTGACCTTTCAAGATCATCGTGCTCATATAACACAAGCCAGTGAATCCAAACCCATAGAATCTAAAATTAATTCAGAAAGGTTATCGGTGTGAGGTCTGAATTTATAACCAATGAGCAGGCAGATGAAATATAGATGATGTAAAACCACAATAGGTTACAAGGTAAAACTAAATATTCAATATGGGTGCATACTAGAGTCATTTTTGAGGGGTTTTTTTTAGGGCATGTGTTGGGCTACACAGGGGTAAAGCGTCCAGGGTTCCCACAATTGGTCCATGTGCATTGGAGTGTGAAGGGAAACTATGAGTACATTTCATGGGATTTACTACTGTGCACAACAAACCAATATGAACTTATTTATAGTCACTGGTCACTGCTTTATGCTTTATTTAGTCATGTACGTAGTTGCTAGTGATGGGTCGTTCATGAACAATTCGTTCTTTTTGAAAGAGTCTTTAACGTGACTCAGAAGAACAAGTAGTCTCGGAGAGTGATTCGTTCATTTTCTACTAGGCGTGCATCACAAAGCATTGCAAAACCTCTGTAGTTTATGTACAGGAAACAGAAATGAGTAGTTACCTTTGAGTCTTTTGGTCCGAATCATTCGTTCTTTTGACACGTGACTCCCATAGATGCTATGCAGTGCAGTACACAGGAAACAGAATTGAGCGGTTCTTCTCAATGAGTCTTCTAGTCCTAGTCGTTCATTCTTTTGTGATGTGACTCCCATAGACATTATGAAGTGCAATAAATTCAAAAGGACGGACGATTTGGACCAGAAGATATAAGAGGTGAGCTGCTCATTCTGTTTATCATAATATGTATATAACATTACTAATAGACGTGTTGGGGGTCTGTTTATTGAAAATGTAACATTTTATTTGATTTCTGATCAAAAGATCGAAATAAACTAAATGACTCAAAAAAAAAAGATTAGTTTGTGTGTATATACTGACATGAACTATGTTAATCAGTAGTGTAGATAATCAGTCATATATTAATATACCCAAAAAATATCCACAGAGAGAGAGAGAGAGAAAGATGACTTGGTGGACATGACTGAAGCTTGGCTCCAGACATAAACCATCTGCAAAAGCACTGGAGTGAGAAATGCAGTAATAAAAGAACTGGACCAGAGTCTGGACTTAACAGTACGGTAACTCCAGGCACACATACACATGTGCTCACAAAACCTCCAGGCTAGAACCAGATCACTACAGGATGTGCTTAGTGAGGCAAGATCAAAAGAAATCATAAAACAAAGAGTGCTACAAATTCAAAAGTTCAACCATTGCCAAGAGAATGAACACTTCAAAACTTCCTGACTCTGCTTCTACAAAGTAAAAACACAAAACAAAATCAAAACAATTCATACTGTTTTATAGAGGTAATATCTATATAATTTAAGTATTCTCTTGAATGTATTATTGTCATGATCCTCCTATATTTCTGCATGCTTTTTGGGTTGTTGACCTTTGCATTCTCTTATGTTGAAACTTGTCCTGGACTTCAGTTCCCAGCATGCACTTCACCACTCATATTGTCCTGATTGTCTTCACCTGCACCTTGTTGAATTTCATTAGCTTGTCTATTTAAAGTCAGCGTTTCAGTTAAGTCATGTCTTAGGCCATGTCCACATGTAGCCGGGTATTTTTTTTAAAAACAGATTTTTCACTGCGGTTTTTGCTTTTCGTCCACACACAAATGAGTTTTGATCATTAAAAGCAGAGCTTTTGGAAAACTCTGTCCAAAGTGAAGATTTTCCAAAACTGCGTTTTCAGTGGTGTTGTGTGGATAGGGTAAACAGAGATTTTGGCTTGTTGTAGCGTCACCTTGTGCCGATGATGTAATTGTCTGTGTGCCAGTCTCCTTGATTTGACGTCAGCTTTGTATTTTGTGCTATGGTGGACTTAGGAATTATTTTTAAAAACGAAGAAGAAAAATCTCTATTTTTAAAAATACCTGGCTACGTGTAGACATGGCCTTAGTTAGGTTGTTGAGTATTAGGGTTAGTTATCCTGTAGTTCCTAGCTGTTAGTCGTAGTTTAGTCTTTAGTCCTAGTTTTCATGTTTCTGTTTAGATCTCACACTTGTTTTGTGTTAAAGCTCCACTTTAATAAACCACAGTATGCACTTGCACCCTCCCTCAACTCCCTGCATGACAATTATGTACAGTATGTGTTGGCTTATAAAAATGTATATGTACATTTACTCTGCACAAACACAACAGTTTTGACCTTTTAAGCAGGATATTGTACAACTGTGTATTATTCTAGAATATATAAAGGCGAGAGGTCACCTCTATGGCCACGTTCAACAGGAAAAACCTTGTGTTATTTATAAAACATATGTACAGATCTAAATCAAGTAAATTGTATATGCCCAGTGTGATGCATGCTGAGCAGTTAATTTTCTGCTCATTTTAAACTGTTATCATTTTTAAAGATTAATTATCATATGTTCTTCACTTATTATAAAACAGATAATAAGACAAGACCATTTTGGGACCTTTATGAACCTTTTTTCCCCAGCTGGGCATAGCACATACATCTACCACAAGAAATTCAACCTGTTAAACACAACTTTTGCGTATTGCAAGTTCTCCAGATGTTAGAGATGCTGCAAATGACCACAATTTGGATTATTCTGTTCATGTAGCCGTTTCTTCATTAAAACCAATAAGTAATTAAAAATCATTTGAGCTATAAATATTCTTTTCACAGCCTTTACTTGTTTATTTTTTAAGCCTAATAAGAATTTAACACATTTCCTTTATGCACCACATTCCTTTTGAACATTTAACAGCCCTACAGTCTGTCTCTATCTATCTATCTATCTATCTATCTATCTATCTATCTACAACATTTAACCAAGTGGAGGAAAAGGCCTCTCAAGTCCAGTTATTTCTATTCCTTAACACCAAACACCCATTAAGGTATGAACTCCACAACATTGCCCAGAGCATTACACTGCTTCTGCTATTTAGCCTACTTCCCATAGTGTGTTCTGGTGCCATCTCTTCCACCAGTAAGGACGTGACACACCATGAAAGTAAATATGATTCATCAGACCAGGCCACCATTATCCATAGCATTGACATTCATTGGTCTTGTTCTAATTATCACGTGCCCATTCTAGATGATTTGTTGTTGGACAGGGTCCAACAAGAACGCTCTGATCTGTCTGCGGCTCCACAGCCCCATACACAGCAAGCTGTGGTGCAGTATGTTCCGACACCTTTCTATGAGACCCAACAGTCACTTTTTTTTTTTTAAAGCAATTTGTGCTACAGTAGCTCTTGTATGGAATTGGACCAGATGGGCTATCCTTCACTCTCCATGCGCATCAATGAGCCTTCAGTGCCCATGGCCCTGAGGTTGGTTCGGTGGTTATCCTTCTTTGGACCACTTTTGGTAGTTACAAATTATTGCCTACTGGAAACATCCAACACCTGCTGTTTTGGAATTGCTCTGACTTAGTCAACCAAGCAATAACAATTTGGCCTTTGTCAAAGTTGATTAAACCTTTAAACTTGGCGATGTTTACTTTTTCTAGCACCTCAACTTTAAGAACTGACTCATTGCTTAATAAATCACATCCCTTGACAGATGTCAATAATCAAAGTTATTTATTTCATTTGTCTCTCGTTTGAATATAATGGCAGATCCATGTATGTTTCTATCAACAGGAAGTAGAACAATACAGCAGTGAATTATGGCATCACATTTCTGGCCCAGCGTACGCTGCAGGATGAGCCATTCTTGTGTAAATTTAGGACTATGTAGGTGGAGTGGATCTAACACTGAAGCATCAGTCTCATTCAGGCAAGTAAAAATCCATACATAGATTTTCATTATGTAATATTAGTCTTGATCTTTTTTCTTATTCTTCCCTGCATAATGTAATATAAATTTGTGACTAAATGTTTTAAATCTTTGATTTTTTTATCCATCCTGTAGTCCAACTATGGACCGTGGAGGCCAAGGGTGACCATTGTATTTATTCCCATTTGTACAACTGTTGTAGGACCTCTGGTCAACATTCACAAATGCATTTACACAGTACGGAGAATTTGGAAACACAAATTAGCCTAATATTTACGCCTTTGGACTGTGGGAGGAAACCTACACCAAACCTGGAGGTGCAAGGTGACAGTGCTAACGACTAAGCCACCGTGCCTTGTTTTAATATCACAAGATATTAAAGTGGGCAGGTAAACTTTAAGAAATAGGACGAGTTTACATTAAATTGTGTAGATTAAATGAAAAAAATAAATAATAATTTGAACAAATGTTTTACTGCTACAGGCTGCAAAGAGCCTAAAAAAATTTTTTTTAAATTGGTTTTATCACAACCTCAGCAGCAACCTCATTTCCCCTCTCATCTCTTCCAAACATCAACATTCATCAACAGTATATTAATCACCGCCTTAATCATCTGTCATCATCTGCACCTGTTTCTCATTGGTTTATGCCTTAAGTTTTTTTTTTTTTTGAGTGTTTCATTGACTTCCGCTTGATTTTCAAAAAAATATATAAAAAAATCCCTCTGAAACTGCTCCGGTACAGCGACTGGACTGAAAAATGAGAGCCAAAAAAGTCCTTCAGGAAGCCTGGAGAAGTATTCCTCAAGACTACATTAAAAATAAAAAAAGTCTGGCTTTTTGCAAATAAAATATGAAGAAATGAGTGAGTCAAGACTCAAGACAGTGGAGCAACATTTTAAACACAGTAGAGTTCATCTGAAACAGGACAAAACAGTTCATCATGTTTTTAAGGAATATTAGTTATAAACAGTTTAAGTAAATTGCATTTTAGCTGTGTGATTGGTAATAAAAGTATATTAATTGCATAGAGAAATTTATTTCATTTATTTGGTAACATTTATGAAAAGTAACAACATTTAGATAATATACCCTTGTACAAACTAAGTAATTAAAAAGATAATAAAAAAAATTGTAGCAGTAAATAATGAGAATATTTTAATGTCTATAATAAACACAGTGTGTTTGTGCGTGCCCTGTGATGGACTGGCAACCTGTCCAGGGTGCATTGTGCCGTGTGCAACCAGTCTCCTGGGGTGAGCTTCAAGCCCTTGACCCTGTACAGATGGTATATAGAAAGTGAGTGAGTCTTTTTCTCTCTCTTTCTGATAGAGCTTCTCCACTAATGTAGTGATTCACTGAAGTTCTAATTTCTCTTTTTGTTTTGAGTGAAAATAGACAGCTCATGAGGATCTAAGTCTCTAATGGTAAAGATGATCTACAACAGTGACTGTTGTGGGTCGATGTTTAATAATGGAAGCCAACAAAATATTCTGTTTAATCCAATCTATGTATGGTTTCAAAAAATCTGTATGTACTTTTGTCCCAGGGTGCTCCATACAAATCTTTACTCACAAGAGCCTTACTAGTATTTCAGATATTTGCAAAAGGAACAGATTTAACCAAAGGATTATAAAACATGCCTACAAGAATATACAAAGAGACATTGAAGATGAACACCCCTATTATTTCTCAGAATTCTGCCCTTTAAAAGAGTTCACCTATCAGTGCATGCCAGACATGCCTCACATATGGCCTCTCAATATGACTCAGCCAGTGTGGCTGTGTATTAAAAAAATGTTATTCCAGGATTAAACAGATGATCCTTTATTCTGAGCCTTAACTTACACAAATCCACTGGCTCTTATTAGACATGGAGCGTATTTCACCCTGAGCGTAATCTCCCTGAAACTCTCCAGCGTGGAAGATTCAGCCACACTTATGCAAAGACTGGTGTTAAAATGGGTGCGCAGATATCGGATATTAGATTCCGCCCTTCCTGCATTCTTTTTTTTTTTTTTTTTTTTTTGCAAAGAATGCTTCTACAGCTTTGTGCTATGCAAAGATTGTGGGAGAAATAATTAGCAGCATGTATTTGCATCATTAGCAGAAACTAACTGCTACAATGTTTGCATATTTACAGGAAGAACAACAGAGTTTCAGTGACATCGCTCCATTGTAATTTTCTGGGGGCCGACTGAAAAAAAATAATAATAATAAATAACTTTTGCCAGAATGCATAACAAAGGATTGTTCCTTGTGTTTGAATAAAAGTACAGATTTTTTTTTCTTAGCTTTACCCGTCACTAAACGTGAAAAATCTAAACATGATTCATATCTATTTAAGAGATATACTGTATACTTGACCCTGAAGCGCCTTTTTGACAAAACATTGCATGCCACTTGCAATAAACTTACAGTGAAATTTCTCATCATCCATCTTCCCTGTTTCCCAAAGCAAAACATTTCATTTCCAAACCTACTGTCACAAAGACCTAATGCCCATAATCCTCTAGACCTCTGAGCTTTTCCAGATGTCCAACCACCTGTTTGGTGCAATCCACATCTTGAAAATGTGTAGCACTGCACAAAAAGCAAGTTATTCTGAGTATATACAGTTTATTCAATGTTTTTTCTTTATTTTTTATTGTTTTCAACATTGAATATTAATACTAAAGACACTAACATTATTACAGAACAGATATATAATTATGTATTTAACAAAAAGGTATTAAATAACCCAGAAGTTCCTAGAGGTGTTGTGTACTTGTCTGCTTTCCCTTCACTCTCTCAACCAACTACTCTCAAAATATTCTCAAGTGGATTTAGATCAGTGGTCATCTGATGCAGCACTTCATCACTCTCCTTCTTAGGTAAATAGCTTTTACATTGCCTGGAGATGTGGTTGGGATCAATGTCCTTTTGGAACACAAATGATGGTTGCATTAAGTGGAAACCAGATGGAATGGCCTGTCGCTGCAAAATGCTGTGGTAGCCATGCTGGTTACATGTGCCTTCAATTTTGACTAAGTCATCAACAGTGTCAACAGCAAAGCAACTTCAAACCATCATTCCAATGGACAGTTTTCCACTGATGTATTGTCCATTCCTTGTGTTTCTTGGCCCTAGTGAGTCTCTTCTACTTGTTGTTATTCTGAAGTAATGGTTTCTTTGCTGTAATTACATGAAGCCCTGGTTCACGCAGTCTCCTTAGTTGAAATATGTTTGCCCCATGAACTACAAAAAGCATTTACGTGGGCTCTAATCTCAGGTGCTGTAAATCAGCAGTTTCTGAGGCTGGTCAATCTAATAACGTTATGCACTGCAGCAAAGGTAGCTCATGGTCTTGCTTTTCTGAGACAGTCCTCATGTTTTGGCAATTGCACTCTGGGATACATTTTTGAGATTTTTCGGATTGACTGACCTTCATAATTTTCATAATAAATGTCTTTCCCTCTTTACTTAACTGATTTTGTACAGTAGTTGTACTGTAATAGCACTAATAGAGACATTAACTCTGTGCCCTTCTGATGGTCTAAAGCACATTAAGAAGGCAAGAAGTGTCACAAATTAACTTGACAAGACAAGGCACACCTGTGAATTGAAAACTATTCCAGATGAAAGATTGCCATTAGTGTGCCTAAAATATAAAACATATTCTGGCTTGTTTAACAATTTATTTTATTTATTTATTTATTTATTTATTTATTTATTTATTTATTTTTACTACAATGTTGAAAAAAATTATAAAAATAAAGAAAAACCACTGACTGTCACGAACTAACCCGGGATGATCAGAAGACTTAGCGATTAGCGGTTAGCCTTTTGTAGCATGGATGGTAAACCCAAACGCGGAAGCAAGCGAGTAGGCAGGATAACCACGCGAATTAGTCTAAGGACTCACAGAAGAGGAGCAAGGGAAAAACACAAATTTAACCCGCGTCCTATAAATGCACACTCGAATCAGAAAGTGAACCCAAGAAAGTGAGTACTCACGAAATGGCAGACGAACAATCTGGACTGACATGGGTGAACTCAATGACTGAGCGATGTGATGCGCCATCTTGTTTCCTTTTATGCTTCCTGTGTTGTGACCGTACTACATCCAGGTCCTAGTGCCGGTCACGGAGCGAGTGTGTGTGACAGTACCCCCCTGTCCAGGACCGGCTCCTGACGGTCCTGAGGTGGAGGATACCCGACGACGGTAGTCTCGAACAAGTTCGGGGTCGAGAATAAACCGGGCCGGAATCCAAGACCGCTCCTTGGGGCCGTAGCCCTCCCAGTCAACCAGGTACTGAGTACCTCTGCCCCGAGGGCGCGAGTCGAGGAACCGGCGCACGGTGTAGGCGAGACCACCGTTGATGATCCGAGGAGGAGGAGCTATCATGGGAGAGGTGGTGAAGGGTTCGCAGGCAGCTGGAGCCGGTAGCTGACTGGGTTTATCCGGAGGGTGATGCGGTAAGGTCCGATGAATCTGGGTGATAATTTCCGTGACTCGGTATGAAGGTGAAGATTTTTCGTGGAGAGCCATACCTTGTCACCTACGTGGTACAAACGTCCCGGATGGTGTCGACGGCGATGTTGGGTGGTGTATCGGGCGTTGGCCTGTTGGATGGCCCGATTAGCTTGAATTCACAGCCGCCGACACCTGCGGACCAACTGTTGGGCTGATGGCACATCAACCTCCGGTTCCTGGTGGTTGAACATCGAAGGTTGGAAGCCGTAGCATACCTCAAATGGGCTTAGCTTTGTGGCTGATCAGACGTGGAGGTTGTGTGAAAGTTCTGCCCAGATGAGGTAGCGAGCCCAGGAGCGCTGACGATCGGCTATAAAACATCTCAGATAGCGCTCCAGTTGTTGGTTGGCCCGCTCCGTCTGACCGTTAGTCTGGGGGTGGTATCCAGATGATAGACTGCAGGTGGAATCGATCAGACGGCAGAAGGCCTTCCAGAACTTGGCAGTGAACTGGGGCCCTCTGTCCGAGACGATGTCCTTTGGGAACCCATGCAGACGGACTACGTGCTCTAATATCAGCTCGGCTGTACTTTTGGCTGATGGGAGTCCGGCGAGGGCCACCAGGTGCACGGCCTTAGAGAACCGATCGACGATGGTCATGATGGTGTCTTTTCCTTCGGATACCAGCAGGCCCGTGACAAAGTCGACGGCAATGTGCGTCCAGGGTCAACGGGGAACCGGGAGAGGTTGAAGTTCTCCTGATGTTGGTCGGTTGGTGTCGTTTGCCCTGGCGCACACTGGGCACACCTGAACGAACTCATTGACGTCTTTTGCTATGGATGGCCACCAGAAGTCGCGCTGGAGGAACTGGGGGATGCGTCGTGTGCCTGGATGTCCGGAGATGACCCCACTGGAGAACTTCGGATCGCATGGTGTTGGTGACGTAGAGTCGTCCAGGTGTCGCACCTGCTGGTTCGGTCTCTGTGGTCTGCGCCTAGCGGACCCTCGTTTCCAGGTCCAATTGTAGTGGTGCGATGATTTTTGAAGATGGAAGGACAGGCGCGGGGTTCGCCCGGGGGGAGTCTACCTCATGTTGGCGAGAGAGGGCTTCTGCCTTGGTGTTCTTGGACCCCGGGCGGTACGAGAGGTGGAAATTGTAATGTTCAAAAAATAACGCCCACCGCGCCTGTCTGGGATTTAGCTGGTTTAAGTTTTGGATGGTGATTAGGTTTTGATGGTCAGTCCAGATGATGAATGGCTCCCTGGCGCCCTGGAGCCAGTGACGCCATTC
>JAQMYJ010000010.1:11872232-11886135 GCA_030014305.1 Clarias laeviceps | reverse complement strand
CCGTAGAGCATCGCTGGTCTCACCACTGTCCTGTACACCTTTCCTTTCATTCTCACTGATACTCTTTTATCGCACAAAACACCTGACACTTTTCTCCACCCATTCCAACCTGCCTGTACCCGCCTGTTCACCTCCTTTCCACACTCTCAGTTGCTCAGGACCATTGACCCTAAGTACTTAAAGTCCTGCACCTTCTTTACGTCTGCTTCCTGTATCCTCACCGTTCCTCTTTTCCGTCTATTCTAATATCATATCATAATAGTCTTCTTTAAATGCATGTTAACATGCTCAAAACTCACACAGGTTGTGTGGTGCACCTGGATGGCGCAGGGTGCTTGGGCCCATTCATCATTGCTTTCAACTATATTAATATTAAAATTATGTTCTTTGTATTTTTTTTTTTTTTTTTTACATTCATCTCTCATGTACATGTTCCTCACTTCCATCATGAATCAGGACATGCTTGCGTTGCATGCTTCATCAACTCCATATTAACTTCACATTCTGGTCCACTATATATTTTGTATTTCATTTTGTTGTTAATTTCTCCCATTACTTTCAGCAAAATTGCAATTTTTACCGTAATATTTATACTGTAAACATACCCTACTTAAAGTAGCAATATGTAACTTTTGAGGCTTTGGTGATTACGAGCCCATTTTAGTTTTAATTTAGTTTAATTTTAGTTTAGCAGGAAACTGACAGAAGGGTATTTTGCAAAACCACTTAAAAATTTTAAACATTGCAGCTTTAAACAAGCTGCAGCTCCTGCAGTTGTGTGTTATGTACTTTAGTCAACAATAGTGTTTGCGACACCCCAGGTCTTACCTGAGGATTTCATCTAGTCATAAAAATCATGTTGATGTGAGCCTAGTTAATCCAACATTGCAGGCGTGTTTTCTAGTTCTGGCAGTCACAAGCATAAACAGAGTGCAAATAAATTACAAAAATTAGCTAGATGCTGTGTGTAAATTGGGTGTAACGTTTTCTGTCACGCCCAATTAGCACAGAGGCCCAGTCTTTGGAACTGAAAACAACTCTGTAACAGCAAATACAGCTGAATAATATAATCATGAAACAGTTATGGAAATGAATAATCTACCCAATAGCTCAAATTAATTACTGAATAATGGTCTGATTAACTACTTTTAAGACTATTTTGGCCATTTTGTTTCACCTCTAAAGATTTCCAAGGTGTTGTCGTTTTAAATATTAATACTGAGCATGCAAATGACCTTTATTTCATTCACAGTGTAAAATGTTTCCCCACATTTTGAGTTTATAACCTCTCAAGTGAGAAAGATTACATTTTATACAGAGGGCTCGCGCATAACCGAATGAGTCCAGTTTATCTGCACGCTTTCAATATATTAATAATTCATGTCTTTTCCTTTGACTGAGTTAAAACTAAGGTAATAGGTAACAGGAAAACATGTGGAGAGGACTGGGATCAGAAACATGAATAATGTACAAGTTGAAAGCAACTATTAAGCAATAAGGTCCCTCCAGGCATCCAGAATTTATTGCTATTTATCTGTCAGTTACTATTAAATCAGAAGTTGTGGATAGAGGTGCCTCTTGGAAAAGATACAGAAGGATCTAAAACATCCCAGACTATCCTCGAGAGCTGGTAAAGCATTAATATTTATTACTATGAATTCCATTCCAAACGCTGCTTCAGTTGCTTCATTATCTGAAATTATTACTGTAGGATGATATGCTAATACTTACACTTGATAATTTCAGATTTAACATGCTAGACTGTTTCTTTAGAGTGTAACATGACTGCATGTGTGTGTATGTAATATATATACATATACAGTGTATTGCCATCAATATGAAACTCTGACGTAATGCATTACTCAACAATAATAGGTTTACTGTTGAGTTCCTGACAGATTAGACTGCAGCCACCACTGGCTCTCGCTAAAGCAGAATAAAATACTCTCACATTTATGAAGACAACATAACTTGGCAGTTTCTTTCTCTGTCTCACGTATCGTACATTCATTTGTTACATACAGTAGCTTGTATACAGCTTCAGAAATGCATATGATAATAATAAGTATAATAACAATAATAATAAATTCGGAGCACTACTACTACTAATACTAATAATACTGAATGGAGAAAGCGCAGTCAAAGAAGTATCATCACTGAAGGAGAGAAGAAAATGAAGAATCAATACAGTATCAGTATTTACAGTTTGAGCTCGACACGTTTATGAGCTCTGTCGCTTGCTGTCAATGGCCGCCTAAGAGAGTTAACACATTTTCGGCTTCAGTAGACACACAATACTTCAGATTGAAACACGACTGCCCCCTACAGGTAATGAAGGGCATTTTCACAGCTTGACGCGCGATCCCTTTTCTCGAAACGTGCGTTCTTAATGGCTAGATCTGTACCAATGCAAAATGCAATATACATGTAAATGGTAGGGCTGTGTCAGTCGTCAGACAATGGACAATTTTGAGAAATTTCGAACCAATTACCCCTATGAGTATGACGCACCTTTAGCACTGCACAGTGACAAATATGCATGACGAAACAGTAGGGAAGGGGTAAAGTCCCATCTAACACCTTGATTGTTGGCATGACCATTTACTTGCACAACTGGATGATTGAATTCTCACGTATGCCCCCTACTGGAATTCTCTGGAAACACGCATAGTATATAGACAAGTATGTGAACCAATACGCTCAAGACATGTGGCTGTCAGGTAGCTACACGAATGCATGGTTTTACAGCAAGTATATTTAAAGGCTTTTAAAGTCACTGCTACACTCATAATATCATACGCTGACTGAATGCGTTCAAATTAGAGTCATAACTATCCTATTAGCCCAAACCCTTTGATTCACTCGCGTAACTAATTGACAGATGGGAAGGGAAATAAGGCCACCTTTTCCATTTACAGAGCAGGCACAATTGAACTTGTGGCATCATCAGGTTTCAAGCTTGTAATGATGAAACAAACATCTAGACAGCGGAACCAGTCATTTTTGCTAAATAGAACTTAACAAAGATGTAGTATGTTAGTTGAAGTAAGGATATTTAATCATATAGTACACAGGATTATCTATATTATTTCTGGAGTCAATAAAGTATATATGGATGGATGGATGTACAGTATGTATGTATGTATCTATCTATCTCTCTCTTTCTCTGTGTGCTTGTGATATGTTTAAAAGTTAATTCTTTTTTTTTTTGTGTAAACGCATAATAAAAAATCATCTGATCGTAGCAGATTTTAATATTAGCCAACTATACAACCTCAGACAAACAACATGTAACTTTTTTTCACTGTGACATTATTTATAGCTTCTTATACACATATATATACAGCCATATCTAAAATTTGTATTTGGCTATATATTCTACACTACCAGTCAAAAGTTACACCTTCGAAATCAATAGTCTTTCCTGATTTTTAAAATCCTATACTGTAAATCAATGCTGAATGCAACTAAAATAGTTGATATTGAGATGTATCTGCTACTTATGCTCTGTAAAGTCTTTATAATGGCTCTAATCCGAGATGCTGTTTGTTAATTTGTGATTTCTGAGGCTGGTAACTCTAAATGAACTTCTCCTCCACAGCAGAGGTAAATTTTGGTCTCGCCCTCCTGGGACATCTTCATGAGAGCCAGTTTCATCATGATGCTTGATGGGTTTTACAAATGCCCTTTACAATATTGTTCTTGCAAGAACTATTCCAGAACAGCTGACCTTCGAGTGGTGTTGTTGTTGGTGGTGGTTTATTTTATTACTTTATTACATATTGCCATATGTAGTGTTTCATAGTTTTGAAAAAAATCCAGTATTGGTCTCATATGTAGAAAATAAAGTTGTGTCCAAATTTTTACTGTGTGTGTGCAAGTGTATGTATGCATTATATATACAGTATATAGACTCTTTTCTCCTGTCATTTCTTTCGTTTCACACAAGCCAGGGCCATCATGCATTCCAACAAAATTACAGTGCGATCTTTTTCATTCTCATGAGCCCCTGAGATGGCCCGCAATGATCACAGAGCGCTATCAGAAGCGGGGAAAGTTACTTCCTCTGAATATTAGAATCAGGCACAAAAAAAAAAAAAAGCAATCGAAGAAAAAGGCCCAATCCAATCCAATGAGGATACGCAGTCATTCAGAGTGCACTGTGGAAGGAATCAAATCTACTTTCATGTCTTGTCTGAGGAATAGGCTCTTGACAGCTTTGTGATAATGCTCAAGATTTCAGGAGCATTTTTTTTTTTTCACTTGATACTCGGCTCTCCAATGCCCTGCCAGTCGCCTCAATGATTTAGAAGTTCATTAAGTTTTATTATCCATTTTCATAGCTATTTTGTAATTGCATTGCTTTGTTTTTATTTCAAATGAATAAATTTGTTAGCAGAATATCGGCACAAACTGAGCATGACAAAAAAAAAACATTAAATTGTTATTGGGACAGTATAAAAGTTGTAGGCTACCTGGTAAAGCAATTTAACCTGCTTAAAACAATTTACTAATAACTACTGATTAACTGCTTAAAATAACACCATATATCATGCTGTAATAGCTAATCTAATAATATTTCAATATTTACTGTATTTTGCCTTTACTAGAATGCTCAACTGATTGCAGTGCTAAAGTGAAGTTCTAAGCTTGATAAACATCACTGCTTTTCCCGAGGGGGAACAATTTAAAACTTTTTCTTCATACTTCAACCCGAATGAGGCCTTAATTGTGTATGCTCTGAGGGCGAAAGAAAGATGCTCTTGTCTTCCCAAAGATGGAGCAAGAACAAAAATCAGGACATATTCTTTTGTTTCTGACCAGCTCTCCTTCATCAGTAGTTAAAATGATGAACTGACTCTCAGAAATCTGCAGACAAGAAAGGATGTGGATCTCATTAAGGCTGTTTTGTTTTTTTGTTTTTGTTTTTACCCAGAAAGAAAAACATTTTCACAAGACGACTATGGCTGTAGTTGTTGCACTATGCTTCATGGTCTCTTGTACTTTGCTTTTGATATACTAGTTTCTTATCTGAAATCATTTCTTTGTAAAACTTCTTCTCGCTGAAGCATTAACTTGGCAACCAGATGTTGTGAAAGGATTTGACTAGATTTTTAGTTTTCTCTCTTAAGCGAATAATTGTTCATGCTGCAGATTTGTGTCTTTAAAATGCATTTTCTTACTCTGACATCCTTGCAGACACCAATCTTCAAAATTACGTCTGTGTACGATATAGCATTTTTCCACCATACTTATACACTTACAGTATGTTCTTAAACCAGCGTGTGTACAGTACAGTTGGTTGGTTAATTAATGTCTAATTACAGTAAGTTGTACAAGATATTTACATACATACAGCATTTGGCAGACACCCTTATCCAGACCGACTTATATTTTAATTTCATTATAGATCTGAGCAGTTGAGGGTTTAAAGGCCTTGCTTAAGGGCCCAACAGTGGCGACTTATTGTTTTTTTTGTTTTTTTTTCAACCTGGGATCTTCCACTCAGTAGTCCAACACACAGCTACCCCTGTCCTATGCCTTTGGACACTGATTTAATTTGAACAAGTCCTGTATATGGACTGACGTTTCTCAAGAAGAGTTAAACAAAATGTTCTAGCTTTCTAAGTTCACATGCATGTTCTAGTTGGTCACATTTTTGCACAGAATTTGGTTGTTACTGTTGCAGCCTACATCCTCAGAGAACGTAAAATGAAACATTTCTGTTCTATTCAGAGAGTTAAAAATATATATACCTTTTGTTCATGCCACTTAAAAAGCTTAAAAATGTGCCTCCATGTCTGAGCCAAACCTCACTATGGATCAGGTTTTGACCCAGAAGTTAGACCTTACAAATCTGACAATGTACTAGTCAGGCTAAGAAGCTAATGACAATGGTGAGACCAAAATATGCTAACCTGCCTACATCTTTGCCAATGTTCCACTTATCAGTATCCTACAACCTGTCCCTCTCCTATTCAGGCATCTCCAGCCATTCAGTTCCAGTCTGGTTGGAAAGGTCCAAGGGGAACTGGATGTCATTGTCCTAATTTCATGTTTATACACTTGCTACTGTGTTCTGATGAGACTGAGAGAAATGTGTTTGGGGAAAAGAGACGAATGAAAGGGAAAATAACTATTGTGCAGAAATTTGAAATTCAACATAAAATATGTCAAACTTCTAATGTTGTGCCCATGTCCTACTGCTTAGTGTATATACAGTACTTTAGCCTTAAGAAAAAGGACTGAAATGCTTATTATGCAAATAAAGGGAAAATTCCTCCTGGCAGTTGTTACTGTATTACAGAAACACACACACACACACACACACACACACAGATCAGCCATAAACATTATAATCCAAAACATCATGCCCAGTATGACCTTAAGGGTGTGCTGTGGTGTCTGGCAGGCCACGGAACATTAGCAGCAGATGCTTTGGGTGCTGGTGGGTTGTGGGATGAGACAGAGAAAGCCAAAGTGTTTAAAATTTCCTAACTTCCTGTTTGACACTGGTTTACAGAAGTGCTGACAGTACGTTTACATGACGATGTGTTAGTCTGACCAACCAAAATTGGACTTTTACAAAAGATGTAAATACTGTATGTAGGTGAAATCATACTAAATCGTACTTGTCAAGACAAGCACACCCGGATAATCTGGTTTGTACACACAACCGAATTGGACACTGGAATCGGCATAGGGCCTCTGTGCATGCTCCACAGTTCCTGCATCAGGCTTTGACCCAGACAGATACCAAATGGGTAAAGGCATAAGAAGCCGCTAACAATATGGCAGTTTTGTCTGCCTTCGCGTAACACCATAAACAGCAGTCAAATTAAATGGCCTATTCAGCCTATAACTATAGCTTGACTTAACTGTGCATGCAAACATTTTGAATGTTAACAAGAGAACCTAAACAGGCAAAAAGAGTAACAAACATTATTTTATTGCCATGTCAGACAAGACAGCTCTGTGCTAATGGAATAAAGTGTAAACAGTGCAAGTCACTGAGAAGAGAACATATCTCAAGCCCCTTGATTCTATCATACTTCACAAAGCCAAAGGCCAAAAAAAGGTCACAGTTTTAAAAGGGTCAAATTATTGGGCTGCATCAAGCAAAGAAAACAACTAAGGAAATGAGAAATTACTGGAAATGTGTAACACATTATCAAATCCTGGATGGATAGTGATGAACTGTGAACTTTGTGGAAGAAATGTAAAAAAAAAAAAAAGTAATGGAGATTACTTAAACACTATGTTTAATATTGAAAGTAAGATCATTTCTGTATGCACACAATGTGATGAGGAATCATGGGATTATGACCAAAGAGTTGTGTGGCCATAAGAAAACCAGAGGAAAAAAAGCTTAGATTTGTTACAGAGCATAAAGATCAGACTTTAGTGCAATGGAAAAAGGGTCATGTGGTCTAGTGAGGTCAGATCAACCCTATTCCAGAGAGACGGGTACATCTCATGAAGCGATGCACCCATCAAGCATAGTGCCCACTGTACAATGTACAGTACAGGTGTTATGATCTGGGTTTGCTTCAGTTCAGGTCAGGTCTAGGCTCAGCAATGTTATAGGGCAATAAAATGAAGTCAGCTGATGACCTGAATGTACAGAATGACCAGGTTATCACATCTAATGGAGATTTTTTTCCCCTGATGGCAGGGGAATATTCCATGACTTCATGACATGATACAGGTGTATTATACAGTATATTGTATCAGGAAGTCAAAACTAGTTGTACCTGCTGGCACATTAGGAACACAGAGTGGGACCAAAAGGAACAAAGTCTGAGGAGGAGACAGATATTGATGGATAGAGCTGCTGATGAGAAATCCCGAAATCACATTTAGGACCGTTTTTTTCTTTTCTTTTTTTTTTTTTCTTTCAAGAAACCAGATGGCAGATTGTACAGAAAGGACATCATGGAGAGCCACAAAACATGAAAACATTCAGCTGAAATTTTCTCCCTCCCACACATTTGTAAACCTGTTTTTGTTATCTCACCTTGCACAAAAGAGATCCAAATCTTACATAGGCAACTCACACAAACATCAAAACTATTTTATGTTCAGAATTGTAAAAAATAAATAAATAAAAAAAATTCAAAAAAAAAAAAATCCTCACAGCTGTGATTGTTGTCTATTCAGACTAGTACAATTCACAACACTCTTCGAAAGAGTACACTGGACTCATTTCAACAACAGCAGGGCACAAAAGTTTCCTCACAATCAGAATGCAATGTGAAAGACAATCTTCTGTGATCTATACACACATACACACTCTGTCCTATTGATGAGGGTCGAGTAGATCAACAAGGGAACAATAGTGGAACTTCCAATCTAATATATGATGTCTAGTTCACTGATTAGAGCTGCAGGGAGCAGTACAGATTAATCAGACACCAAGCTCCAGGCCCTGACCCAAATCAAACATCTGGGTATAAGCTCATCTGGATGAATATCTGGAGTTTGGAGAAGAATAGAGAGAGGATTGGGTGAGAAATAGAGGAAGACAAGGGTTCTGATAGGAACTGAGCAGGAGAAAGAGGCCAGAATGCAGCTGCTGTTTGTTTAAAGCGCCAGCATTAGGCGGCAGGTGAATACTTCAAAATAAAGGATGACTAATGGCTAGAGAAATAATTAAATTACATTTTAAAATACATTTTCATTCATTTACATATTTTAAGATAAACATAAACATAATATTCACAGAATATGGCATCAACAAAATTTTAATACTGCACAAAGATAATCCCTATAAATACACAATGCCGTTTTTAAAAGATGATATCATTTATTAAGGGGGAAAAAAGGTGTCCAAACCTGCCTGGCCCTATCTGGAAAAATAACTGCCTCCTAATCCAGCTAACTGGTGCAATCAAGAGTTTCAGATAATGAAACTTGAGTCTTGCACATTGCTGTAATGGAAGTTTGGCCCACTCTACTCCAATTAATTAATTAATTTATTTATTAGCTATTTAGAGATGCATGCTGGTGTATTTCGGATCAATGTCCTGCTGCATGAGCTAAATGTGCTTGGTCAGACATTCTCCTTTAGTATTTTCTTGTTGGTGACACCAATTCATGGTTAAATCAATTTATGGTTAAATTTCATGGTTAAATCAATTTATGGTTAAATTTCATGGTTAAATCAATTTATGAAAAGTCGTCCAGGTTTTGAAGCTGCAAAGGGTGTTAGTTTTATGCCCGATGAAAAGGGACACACACACATTCCAAAACGTTCAACTTGGGAATTACTGTTCCACAGGTTTGGACAGTTTTTTTATTTACTGGGATTATCTTTATGTAATAATTTTTTAAAATTATAATCGCAATCAAGTGTGAAAAAAAAAACAGACAAGGGCAAATACTTTTTACGGCACTGTAGATATACAGTGGTATATATGTAACTAACTTTCCCTCACATGCCTCGCATGGGCATCATCTGTTACTTATTCATACCTTTCTCCTCATACCGTACTGTGATTGGCTGTTTGAGCTGGCAGTCAAGCTGAAGGTTTGTTTATGGTCACCTGTGTCACGTGTAACTGTGAATCTATAACTAGAGCACACACACAGTTGAACTGTGCAAAAAACAGTTTCTCTTTGTTGTTGCTATGCGTTGTTCAGGTTTCCAGGATCCAAAATCACATATTGTCTTTTTTTCTGGTGATTTATTTCAATTCCCCATATGTCCAACTACCTGTAGAGCTTGATAAAGGCTACTGGTGGATTCTTTGTTTGATTGATTTGAGCAATAGTGCTTCAATTTGTGTCACAGAACACTGCAACGTGATGGCATGTGCAAACCACCTATTACCTGCTTATGAATAAATTTGACTCAGTTCTAATCACAACGAACAAATTTAGTCTCCATACCTTGTGCTTATGGCAAATCTGAAAATAAACTTAAGTCATGCAGAGAAATAAGGCAAAAGCTGTGCAAAGATATCCAGTTATGTGAAGTTAAGGAGTGAAAGAATGAAGGAGTGATGCTGCACTGTTGTACTACAGTATGATGTGTTCCTTGCAAAATGATGATCTGCATGAAAGAGTCATCAGAAGGAATCATTAGCTGCAACCTCAATGTGAACATGAAAACAACAGCCCAAGGCATGCTGGACTTCAGAGGTATGAATACAACTTTTTAGCTGCAATCAGGTATTTTTGGAGAAGCAAAAAAAATCCAGCAAAATTCTAGCAAAAAAACATGAATAACATGAATAAAAAGACTTTAATAACCAAATTAAATGTTAACATATTCACTGTTATATTCCCAAAGCCACCTTAAAACCTGGGCATTATTTTCTGTCTCGCTAAGGTGTCTGTGCCTAGATAACAGACACGAGGCTGAAAGTTTTATGAGGACTATGAAAGTCTATTCTGTGATGAAGCCACTAAAGTATCTGGAGGTGAGGGAGATGAGAGGTGCTGATAGTGAGAAAGGAGGCAGGAGAAGATGCATCTCTAACCATGATGTCTAAAGTAAAGGCAGGCAACTATAAATTTAATCACCACCTCTAGCGTAGCTTATCTTAGCGAGGACAGAAACATGCTGTCAGTGGTTATCGTAACTGTATCCAGGCACTGCAGCTCCACCCAATGCGTTTGAGCGTATGCACATATAAGTACACCACATACAGTATGCTCACACAAACAAATAAGCAAATTTTAATTATTAATTTGTATGTTTAGAATACGATATTTGTTGATTTGGAATATAGTACTCATATTCTGTTATATCCCTAATACTCACAAACCTGAAAAGCAATGTCAGAGATACCACAAAAAACCCACACATACACACATAACCAAGCCCAAGGCATACACTCATGAGTTGTATCAATTCTAATAACCGAGTCTATTGAAGCATGGTCGAAAATGACTTTGGAGAATTGACACATTAAGGTTAGTAGGTGGGATTGTGCAGGTGTCTGGAGGAAATGAAGGCTCGATTGTGTTTGAACGAGAGACAATTCGAGAGAGACACTGATTCTCACACAATTCTTCCTATACGCGGTATTTTCCTTGTTTCCTTGTATATCCCTGTCACCCTTGAGATGACCACATGAAATGAAAAACAGGTACAGTGGGAGAAAATACGAAACACTTATTTTCGAGAAGGAAACAATTGAAAGCAGGTTATATGTAGTCCCTGAGGTAGTAGCTGGGGTACATGTCAGTGTAAGGAGATGTTCAGGACAAATACAGTATAGTGACCAGGTCTGTGCACTGCAAACACTGGACATAGTAAAAGAAAAAAAAGTTAAAGAAATATGGGGAAGTGGGAAATCTCACACAGGTATAGGTCCTTAACTCTGACTTTCCTGGTCCTCCATTTACAAACAGCGTGCACCCACACCCGTATGTGATGTCGGCAGGATAAAATAAAAAAATACAAAAAATACAAAAAATTAAATAAGCATGGGGAGAACAAGCAAACTCCACACATTCAAATGGGAATCAAACCCTCAACATTGCTGGCGTGAGGCGACAGTGCTAAGCACAATGCCATAATGCCACATAGGAATAAACAGAAAAAGAAGAGACATTTCCTGAAGATATTGTGAAAAATAGTGCATCACTTTTCGTGGCTGAAAGGGTGAAAACGGGTCATACATAGCCCAGTGTTATCCAGTGTGGAGTAACAGTTTTGTGGAGGCGTGTGCAAAATTGAGCGAGAAAAGGTGAGAGAGAAATGGACATACTCTAGTTTTCAGTGGAGTGTGTTTTGGGTTTGTTTTGAAGTGGTTAATTATGTTTGTTCAACGTGATATGTCTCATTTTCTGATCGGACCAAGCTGTGAGGTTTTTTTCTTCTCTAGAAACCTACTTCAGAGCACCGTGGGGACCCAAATCTCCAGTTTAATATGTTTTAGGTGTGTAAACTACTGCATATAGTGCTGCTAATCACTGCTTATAGTGATCTCTGTTGGTTTAATCCATTGGAGGCCACAAGCACACACACTCACACCCACACAATAGCCTATTTTGCGTGTTTTTGGACTATGGGAGGAAACCAGAATACCTGGAGGAAACTCACCAAGCACAGGAAGAACATGCAAACTCCACACACACAGACCTGAAGGCAAACATCAAACCTTTGACCCATCAATTATTTTATCAAAGACCATGATGTGAAAGATGATTTGTTGTTAATTTGTTGTATGAATCCTGTGAGTAATTAGTGATTTTTTTGTAACATCGACATCACACTGCATCAAGTTATTCATGATGGATGTTTTCTTTAATTCCAATTTAGTGGTTAGCACTGTCGCCTTGCACCTCCAGGGTCCGGGTTCGTTTCCCAGCCAAGTTCGCTTCCTGCCTCTGTGTGCATGGAGTTTGCATGTTCTCCCCATGCTTGGTGGGCTTCCTTTGGGTTCTCCAGGTTCCTCCCACAGTCCAAATACATGCAGATTAGGCCAATCGGTGTTCCCAAATTGCTAGTAGTGTGTGTACGTGTGTGTGCTCTGCAATGGATTGACATCCTGTCCAGGGTGCACCCCGCCTCGTGCCCTAAGTCTCCTGAGATAGGCTCCAGGCCCCCCTCCCAACCAAACTGTATTCAGGATTAAGCGGTACAAACAATTTAAAAAAATTGTACAATGTGCTGACATTTTGCAAGAAAATCCCAAGCCAGTGTTTTAAATTCAATAAGTCTATGAGCTTTTGGCAGTCCTCTATGCTATCTTTAAAGTAAAGATCCAAACACTTTATGAGATTTGGTTAAGGTAAATTTCCTGTGGGATTCTTTAGATGATGTACCTTCTGATTGTCTATAAAGAGAAGAACTAATCTTTAAACATGTTGGAAAAGTCAAAAATGACGGTCTAATTTTGCAACATGGACTATCCTCTTTACCGACTATATACATGTACTTTTTTTATAAATATGATCTTTTGAGATAATTTAATGTCACGGTATCTTTTAACACATTTTCGTAATTTGTTTGCAAATGGTCTTTGTGGTTATGAAAATCTTTCAAAAATTAATACCTTACCAAAAAAAAGTATAAAACTTTAAGACCCCTTGCAGGCGCTATTACTCTTGCATGAGGGCAAGCAGCTTTTTAGGTCACGCCTAAAAAGACAGACAATGGCAGCACAGACTAGCCGGCACGCTGACCACGATTGACTGTGGGTTAAAACCATGACTCACACCACGTTCACCTCGGGACCTTGTCCTGTCTCTTTCAGCATGACAAATTCATGGAACTGATGACGGGATGGAGAAATGGGAGGACGAGCTGTCATCTCGACCATGATGAAGAGCCTACATGGTTGGGACAGGTTAGGTGCCTTTTGGGCTGATGGTTTGGGTTAAGTGTTTTCTGCTCTGACGCAGAAAACACACAGATCAGGCAGAATAGTTGAGTGTGAATTATTGAAAGCACAGGGATGTGGAGAGAGGCAAATAGATGGGGAAAGGCCAGGAGGGAGGAGGATGCGGACAGTTGTCCCAGCATGTTGCCAACATATTTCCGGGCCATCTGCGCAGGAGTTGTTTTCTCAGGAGAGGAGCATCAGATACAAGGTGACATCTGAGGGATATACAGGATGAAGGATTCATTTTTTGTCCTAAATCCACTTGATTGATGAACAGTATGTCCTGTCTGGTTAATTCAATCCTCTCTCCTACTATCTGTATATACAGTGAAACCTCGGATTGCGAGTAACGCGGTTAACGAGTATTCCGTAAGACAAGCAAAGATTTTTAATAAATTTTGATTTGGAAAACGAACAAGTCTTGGTTTACGAGTACCGAATATTATGTATCACGCATGCGCTTCTTGTTTTGACGCTGAGCGTCATGTGATCACAACTGAGCCAACGTTTTTTCTCTCTCTTGCGCTGCGGAATTGTGGGTAATCGTCTCCCCTGCTGGGTCT
>JAQMYJ010000010.1:11844659-11855171 GCA_030014305.1 Clarias laeviceps | reverse complement strand
TACCCACAGAATGTTGAAATTGATGCCTCATTGAAAAAGGTTGTCTTTTGGGATTGGCCCCAATATAAGGCACACCTTTCCATTACATGGAAAACACAAAATGAGGTGTGTCTATTACCACCCCAATACAATTGCCTCCCTATCCCAAAAATGTCTGAAGTGAAACAAACACCGTACAGTATGTATGGATGACATCCACTAAGTCTCTCAGAATATCCCTAACATACTGTGAGTAGTGTGTGTGTGTAAATAATTGATAATAAATTTTAATGTGTTAATGTTATGTGGTGTTAATGTTATGGCTGATCGATGTAAAATGTTCAATTAAGAACTTGTTTCACACATATTGACTAACATCCCAAGACAGAGCCATACATATTTAATTTCACGCAGCAAAACGACTGATCTGTCTCCGCCGTTTAAGGTCACACCGTTCATTATAATGGACATGTCAGTTTTTGGAACTCTCAGGCTGGCGGGACTCCTCTGACCTTTCTCTAAAAGTCAGCATCTGTCTAGACAATGCAAGGCTGCTACAACTTTCTCAAGCCACGCAGGACGTATGTTAACCTAACATAACAGTGGTCTCAATTAACAGTATGGCAGGTATGAAGAACAATGCAATGCGGAAGGGTAAAAGACACATTTTGAAACCATGAGGCGAACAGAGTTCAACTGTTCTTCGACACACAGTGTGTTTCTGAGTTGGAACAGCAGAAGAAGGCCGAGCGAGTCCCGGCAGACCTAATTTGTGGAAAGCTGAATATTATCATGGCCGCCCTCGTTTTGTCAATACGGAATCTCAGGGCTGTGCCAGCCATCACTATGATGCATTGCGGCTCCAGCTGCACGCACAGAGAGGATTTGAGGGGCTTTATGGCACTCATGCTGCCTGGAGTGTGTGTCTGGATTTCTAAGGTTTAAAGTAAAGCAAAACACCTGCTGACTTTTTTTTTTTTCTAAAATTGTGGACTGCACTAACACTTACTATCTATCTGTAGCTCATTATAATTGAACGTGGAAATGTTTTCAGTAATAATCTTATACTTATTGCTTTGCACCCCATAACATTCCTATAAGAATGACAACCATAAAGGTTTATGAATACTGGCTTTATAGAACGTGTTACCCAACTTTCTTGTGTTTTAGTGTTATTTACAATAAAGCATAGTTTTTGTATAATATGTACAGTATGTGTGTGTGTGCACGTATTTCAAAGGTATTTCACTGTCCAACAAATTGGAATGCGAAGTGCCCAAAGATACAATAAAAAAAAAAAAAATGTAACAAACTCAGCAGCAACCTCACTTCCCCTCTCGTCTGGCCTGATTAACTTTGTCATGGATTAACAAACAAAAACATTTCCCTGAAATTGGTCAGGTACAGGGACTGGAGAAAAAATGAGAGCCAAAACAAAAAAGTCCTTCAGGGAACTTTTCCCCAAGACTACATTAAAAATACAAGAAAGTCTGGCTCTTTTGAAGCAAAATATAAAGAAATGAAAAAAAGGAGAAAAGCTCTTTTGCACAGCATTATATGCTTGAAATCGGGGGAAAGACTTTATGCTTACCCTGTATTCTAATCACTAAACTGATACATTGTGTTATACCATAATGGTGTTCTAACTTCCACCCAATCATGTTTTTCCCCTTACTTATTTATTCTTATGTAACACTGTTAATGCAAATTATACATTTATTGAAAAAAAGAGAAATCAGGCATAATTGCCTACTTTTCATTTAGCTACCTAATATTAACTGATCTCACTGTCTGATGCGACTGGTCTCTGGTAACTTTCTATTCAATATTGATTATTGTTCCTTAAATACTAGCATTGCCTGCATTATATTCAGTAAAGCACAATATTATTTAATTTATCATCAAAAAATTTTTCATTAGTCTCCCATTTCCCATGTTAAATAGTTTAACCTGAGTTCATCAACATATAGTAACACTTTAACATATCAAGAGAATAAAACTTAAGGTAATGAGTCAAGTAAATTCTGTATTCCTAGTTCTAACACACTAGTGTACAGTATGAAGCACTCTGCCGTTCCACTGAACACTTAATACCCCAATGTAATAGGAGTCTTCACTTGATTAAATGAAGAGTAATTAAGTGCGGTGACATTGCTCGTACCTTGGCATTCAGCAATATGCAAACAACAGCTTAGAGTAAATTAATATTTGCAAACCTATCTGAGTAAGATATACAAGGTTATGTAAACATTGTGCACATGGATTTGAGGTCTGGCTTTTATTCATTCTTAATTAATTCATTCTTAATGTCAATATGTAGTAAAATAAATAAATGAATGAATATGTGGCGATACTGTACGTGCTCCAAATACCTATAGCGGTGTCTGTACCGGAGGTGCATTTCAGCTAGAGGTGGGCGTCGCCTAAACTATAAGAATGAAAAAAACATAGGTAGGGCCTAGGTCTGCTCGCATAATCTGCTCAACAAGTCACACCACTTCATACAATAACTATGTGTCATATTTTAGGTTTTATATTCACCCATTTTTTCTTCATAAGGACTTAAGGAAGCTGCAGCCATTGCAGCATCATTTCTTTGCCAAAGATACCAGAATGTAACCCGATTGTGACATAATCAGGCAGTTAAAAAGGAGGAAAGAACAAATGCTGTAAAAATCCACTTCTTTTTCCTGTGAGCTTCACTTTCAACATGGCTTTTCACTTTTTTTTAACATATTCATACTTATAAATGTCTCAAACAGTATATCAACCCAGGTTATGTATTATAGACGGTATATCTGACAACAACACAGAAAAAAATAAATACATGACCTCTTTTTATTTACAGTGGCATTCTACTATAAAATCAGCGTCTGGACGAGAGCCATTAAACTTTCACTCTGCTGACACGAGAAAGAGTTTTCAGACGTCTCATAATACAGAGATGACCTGCAACACGACAGGAAAGTAAACATGTCTGTGTAATGTATAAATCCTGTTCTCACTGAAAAATGAGAACTTTCAGGCCTACTCACTTGCTTTTCCACACTAACATAGGTGGTTGATGTAATGTGGGAACAGGGCTGTGCCTCCATACTGTATGTCAAAGATAAAATGGATTAAAAGGCTTTCATTTTTAGCATCTACAGGAATGTACCATCCCTCATTTATTGATATTTTGCTTCCAAAGAAACAGACTTTCTTGTATTTTAATGCGGTTTTAAGGAATAGTTTTTTTTTCTCTCGCGCAAGTTTTTGTCTCTCATTTATTAGTCCAGTCCCTGTATCTGACCAGTTTCAGAGAAATGTCTTTTGATTCTTATGCCAAACAGTGTCATATACAGTAAATCAGTCAAGCATAAAAGGAAAACAAAAATCATCAGGCTGCTGATTAGTATACTGGTGATGCTTAATGCTGAGTGGCTGGAACAGACAAGGGGGGAAATGAGGTTGCTGCTGAGGTTTAATCTTTATTGTTTCATTTAATATAAAGTTACTGTCCTAGAGGTCGCTTAAGACTTTTTCACAGTACTATATATCAGGCCCAATTACTGTAATAAAGACACATAAAGACTAACTTTTCTGCCCAGGCCCCCTATTTTTTTATTTATTTTTTTGCTAAAAATGGTTATAACGTCCTATTAAAGTTTTTAGTCACAGGAAACAAATACTTGGATCACAAGTATAGCATGTTATTACCTGTGTCTGTTTGTGTTTCCCCAACACCATTTCTATGACATCATCGAGACCTCCCGATATTATGCATAATTCAACCCTAATCATCTACCCAATGTGCAGATTGTTTTGTGTGAATTCATACGCATTTGCAATAAGGAAATAGTGGTGACACGCTTACATGCATTGCCTTCATTATGTTATGCTAGAAATATAATCCGGCCTATTAGAGACAATGAATCTAACACAGAAAAAAAAAAAAAGAAGCTCTTCTCTGTCCTGGATTTTGGAAATAACACTCGTCTGGAGAACACTGAGCGACATCAATGACTTTTTGACTCCCGTTGCTATTTCGGCTGCTCTGGTAGTCGGAGTCTAATCTGTTTTCTCTGTTTTTCTCCCTGTCTGTTATTTTCCCCCCAGAGGATATCTAATGACTTGTTCACCGTATTTAACTACAGAGAGCTGCAGAACAACAGCCAAGAAACTATCCAGTCTCAGCGGAAGGTGTTGCTGTAGACAGGGAAGAAAAGACCAAGGGGACCGTGAGACTGAGGAAAAAGTAAGTGAGGATAGAGAGATGTATCTCTTACCTCCATAGGGAGCTTTCAGTGACGCTGCCCAAATGGAAGTCATAAAGCTTGGTCAGGATCAGAATCACCTGTAAAATACAAGAAGCAGAATTCAGGCCTTTGGGAAAGATTGTAAAGTAGCAGGCATTAAAATAAATCATATAGGAACGTGTTTGAGTTGCCTTGAAGGATTATTCCTGTGTCTCAATCTGTTCCATAACTTTCTTTTCTTTTCCTAAAATACACTATACATTTTCTAAACTTTTTTTTTTGCTCAACCTTCTGCAAAGAAATATATTAATAAGTAATTTAATAAATGTTATGATTACTCATACAAGAAATATATTCACTTTAATTTAATATTCTTGTCAAAACAAAAAGATCTGACACATTTATGATGTCCAAAATGGCTATGCAATAGCTTAAAACAAAGTAATAATAAAAAAAAAAGAGACTTTTCAGCAATTTATTCTGTGTGCATCACTCCTGTGCTTACAAAGCTCAAAGGATAGTGTAACTGTTTCAGATCTGATTGTGATATGATGGATCTTTGGATCGACAAGCATTTTTCGTTTACTTTGGGCGAGCTGGTATTTGTCTTATGTCACATACTAGCAAGCTATATATATGAACACTGTCCCCTTAGAGAGAAGGGTCATAACAAATCAATACTAAGTTATTCTGACTGATCATGTTTGTTCAATGATGAAACATTTCTATGCTGACAGGAGTGGTCTCTGTCCCCAACCACAGGGCACTTGAGATCTTGCCCCAATTGAACTACTGTAGAAGACATTGGTGCAAAACACCAAGTTGTAGAATCTACTGTATAAAAAGATGCCCTGAAACTGTTCTGGTGGATCCACACTGTATTAGGTTACTTTATATATATATATAAATGTTTAATATATATATATTAATTTTGTAATTTTTATTTGTCACATTTATGTATAGTTTGACAGCAAAATGAGTTAAATCCATTTCATGCAGTTTTTCCAAATGAAACAGGGTGAATTGCAAACTAATATTTTGTGCATGTTTTTTTTTAGTCAGAAGGGTCTTAAAAAGCACAATTGTTTTTTCAAAAAGCTGTACCTTTACCTCCCGTAGTTTTTTTCAAAATGGATAAAATCATTTTGTGTTTGTCACTATTAAGTATGCAATTTAGCATTAACAATGTTGGTTAAATAATAATTAAAAAAATATAGCAAATTCATGCTTTTTTATTTTGCAGCAGCGAATTAACAGTGAATAATAGCAGTAAATTAAATTAAGGAAAAAACTGTTTTTTTGCACACAAAAATGTTTAATTACAAAGATTGTTAAAAATTATTATCATGAAAAACACATCATCTCCAATACAAAAGTTCAGATTATAGCATCGTCATCCTCTCCAGTCTTAGTTTCACACCACAGCTACCCATCATAGTACAGGTACTGTATTCACTGTATAACCAACAGCTTCCCATACACAGGGCATGCATCTTACAGTCTGTTGTAAACAAATTGCTTGCGCACGTTTTAGGTTTTGCAACATTATTTCTCTACTTTACCACAATGCTTGTACGACAGTATCCCACATAGTTTTGTTACTTTGATCATGATGTTTAAACAACATCCAAATCGCATGTTCCATTTCATATAATGTATCACAGATTACCCATCATCAGCTGAAGTAATTGCAATGGCAGTAACAGGGTGTAAATATTATTTTCTTGTCTTAAACATTCTCCTAAAACTTTTTGAACACATTTCAACCACTCAAGGCAAGCAATGTTTTCAAATGAAACATTCAGAATCAACAACCTTGTGTGTCAAAGAATAAAAATTTGCCCAAATGAGTCGAAGTCTTAAAACGGTGTTTATCATGTTTTCAAGTCGAGGTCTTATAAGAACTAGCATGTCACTTAAATGAAATTTTAACAAAGTCTTATTAACTGATAAACAAGTCAGTCAATCACTAATATCAAAACCGACTTAAAACTTCCCATTTAATTAATTAAAATTATGTTTGCATCCTATGTTTCATGTCATGTTTGTATTAGGCACATTAATACAGCCATGTTCAAAAGTTAGTACCCCCTCTTTTAATTCTATGTTTTTATGGACTATGTAAATCATCTGTCCATAGGGGGTATATTAGTATATTGTCCATATTATACAAATATAATGTTACATGAACAACAACATATAACTTTTTGCACCTTGCATTATTTAATTACAAAAATGATGCCAAAGGAAAAAAAACAAGGGGGAAATACTCCCATGATTCAACAGCTTGTAAATCCAGCTTCAGCAGCAATAATGTGAAGTAATCATTTTCTGTGTGACTTTATTAATTTGTCGTGGAGGAATTTTGGTCAATTCTTCTTCACAACATTGCTTAGGCTCACAGAGGAGCATTTCAGTTGGGTTGAGGTCTGAACTTTGATTAGGCCTTTCCAAAACCTTCATTCTTTTATTTTTCAGCCATTCTGATATAGAAATTAAGTGTGCTTTGTGTCATTGTCCTGTCGCATGACCCTATTCCGACCAAGCTTTAGCTGTTTCAGATTGATGTGCAGCAACAATTGCTTGTCTAAGACAATTGCTTATGTTTTTCCCTCTGCAATTTCGTTAACACACACCTAAATACTTCAGACCAGCAACCTGCCAAAACATCTGCTTTTATAGAGGTATGCATACCTGGTAATGATCGATTAATCAAGAGTTGATGATTAGCAGCACCTGGCAACTTAAATCCTGTAGAAGCAAGATTGCCCACACTTTTATTCTTTCTTTTTAGGCCTAATTTTTGTTAAATAAATAATGGCACTGTGAAAAAGGTTGTTAGTCTGAGGTTGTATTTAATACTATGACCTGCTACGATAAGATGATTATTATGTTTTTACACAAAACACATCGCATTAAAAGAGGAGGAATGACCCTTTGAACATGACTGTAGAATGTACTAATAGGATGTATCTTGTTTACTTTACCATTACGGGGGTCCTTAGTGACAAAAAGAATAAATCTTTCTCAAAAGTAAAGAGACTTAAAATAATACAATCTTGTATGCAAAACTATGCAGGGATATATAATATTCAGTAAGTCAGTTTAAGAGGATTTAAACCACACAGTAAATTGATTAGCATTAAACACAGAGGCAAGTTTCTTACAAATGCTCAACAAATGGAAAAAAAAAAAGTAAAAAAGATCACCAGTGGATGGGGAAACTATTAGTCATGGTTGCTACCCGTAACCTTCCTCAGAGGCGTTTTATATAATCGTGGTTATTTCCAGCCCTAAGGTGTTGCCTCGTCTCCAAATTGGGGACTGCGCAGGCCAAGGTGACTGTCCTCATTTGCATATCTCCCATCAGTCTCCCTTCTCAGGGTCTGCCATTAAACTTTGCTTTAAACTGTACTGACAAATACACCCTTCCACTGAGTCACACTGCTAGCCGTGGCCCCAGAGACTATGCTTTAGCATCTAAATATGGTAAGATGTTGGAAAATGTCAGAGTGTGGAAAGAAAGAAAGAAAGAAAGAAAGACAAAAAATATGCAACATAGGAATTTGCAGTTCCCCTTGACCTGTTCCGTCATGTCATCCTCACAGGCTGTTTCTACAAACTGTCCCAGTGGTTCTGTAAAGCCAGAGGGAAAGATTTGCTACTCGAGAGGAAGATGAAGGTCTGAGTTGTGAAAAAGGAAAAAAGAAAAAAGAAAAATGAAGTACAGGGTTATAGACCTCCGGCCTACTCCTTGCAAGATGGAGAGCAGATGGTTCTGGTCATCTGGAGTCGCAGTGCCAAAAAAGAGGGCAGGATGCAAAATGAGATGGGGGAGGATAAATAAATTGGACAAAATTGGATTTGTAGCTTGTGCTCAGTTGCTACAGACGAGTGTGTGTGTGTGTGTGTGTGTGTGTGCTCCCAAGAGTCTGGTTGTCTTGTTGTATATACGTGGGTTGATGGGCTGCAGGAGGGGTACACACATGATGCACTGACAAAAACACACAAGCACATGCACCAGCAATTATTCTGTCTTTATGAACAGCAACAAATACAATGCATTAAAATTTAAGGGTTGCATGGTGGCTTAATGGTTAATACAGTCACCTTGCACCTCCAGGGTCTGAGAGTTAGCATGTTCTCCCCATGCTTGGTAGTTTTTCTCCAGGTTGCTCTGGTTTTCCTCCCACAGTCGAAAGAGATGCAGATTAGGTTAATTGGCATTACCAAACACACTCACACTGAGTGTGTATATGTGATGGATTGGCACCTTGTTCAGGGAGTATCCTGCCTCATTCCCTAGGTCACCTGTGATAGGCTCCAGACCCTCCGTGACCCTGAATACAGGGTAAAGTGGTGTAGACGGTGAGTGAGTGAGTAAATGTACACATACCTCTACACAATCTGAATGTAAACGTGAAATCCGTGTACTGAAAGAAAGACGAAACTAGCAGGTGTAAAGGAGAAAACAGCACACCAAATGCCATTAGCAGACATAATGGTGTGATTAGCTTGTGTAGTCAGGAACTTTGAAAAAGAAATCAACACATGGCTTTGCAATTGATGTATCATTTTGTAATGACATACCCAGACATGATAAAAAGAGACGGCGCATCTCGGACGCAAGGCTTTTCCTCCGAAACCCCAATTGACCTGCAATTAACGCCTGAAATATCAATAATGTCAATTATGCTTGACTTGGATTATCATCATTGGACTTTAATTAAGGAACTGTGGTGCATAGAAATATTATTAGCATAACTAAATGTTCCATGTCCACAAAGCCTAATTTAAAGTGTCAAACTCAATTTTTCGGGTGTGAGGCAACATGCCCTGCTACTAATGAACGGATTAATGACCCTCTCTTCCTTTCACTCGCACGCACCGCTCTTACTTTTTGTACTTTTTAATTGTGTTATCTCTTGATTGCAAGTGTCTCCTGCTGGGTCAGCGCAGTGCAGATCAAAGATCTGGAGCAGTAAATTAAACGTTGCATTTAAATAACAGCTCGCAACACCGCAGAGCTTTTATTAATCTGTGCAGATGAATCCGTTGCTAGTGCAGAGAAGCGCTAGTAATAAAATGACAGCGCGGTTACAGTGCAATAAAAGCAGAGTTAATGCGACACATCCATAAGCTTGTAAATGTCAGCTTGGAGCAGAGCAACATGCCTTTTACTTGAGCTAATATAGGAAAGTGAGGTCTTGAATATGAATAAAAATATGATAAAGCAGTCATCTGTGATCAGTCTGGGAAAGCAAATGCAGAGCGAAGGGGTGACCAAGAGAGGCCCGTTAACCAAAGGTACTTCGTTGTAAAATGTGAACACCTTTCTGTTGACTTCATCCAGTCAAGATGAGCAAGAGTGATCAAGCAGCACAATTTAAATAATATTACTATTACACTCAATAGGCTTACTAGGTAGGCAGCCTCCCCTTCTGCAGTTGTGCGAAGTTGCAGGGCTGCTAGATCAGGCATAGCTGGTTGGTGATCAGCTTTAATGGATCTTGGGCTTTCTCCGCACTATAAAAAAAGGCGAGGAGATTAGCTCAAAGTCCGTAGGTGTAAAGCGTAGAGTCGCACGGTGGCCCTAAAAATAAGAAGAGTGGCATGCAAGTGGCGTGATGTCATGCGCCCAGGGACTTTAAAGGCAAGAACAGAATGCAGATGTTTGATCATCGTTTTAAGGACAGTCCTATGGATTGCACAAGCTCCCGCAGCACTTTCACTCTTGCCTAGAGACAACTTTCACAACGCTGCCGTCAAAGAGAAAAAAAGCAGTTGTGCTCGTTGTTAAAGCCCCTGTTCCCAGTTGGGAAAGCCGCCCAGCCGATGTCATGTCGGCATCCAAGGAAAGCTGGGAGAAGCTGGTTGGCCGAAACAGTGAGGGAAGCCACTTTAAGATAAGGACTTTAAGGATGCACTCCACGCGGGCCAACACTTCCACTCTACCCGCCGCCATCGCTTGCCAGTCTCGTTCAGACTTGCCAGCTGGACACTGCCTACGGACCCACACAGACACTACATTCCTCCCCTTTTTTTATTTCTCTACTCCTTAAATTCCCTTACCTTTTCCCATTTTTCCTAATAAAATTATCCTTTTCCTGTAAGACCTGTGTCTGTGGTGCCATCCATGCGAAAGATACGAACAGAATTAACAAGACTATATTGGATTCTACTGTTACCCAGAGGTGGAAAGTAATGAATTACAACAACGAAACGCTCTATTCCTTTACCCTTTTCTTTACTTTTACTTTATGTTTTGTATTATAATTTTGTGACGCCGAAAGAG
>JAQMYJ010000010.1:11828998-11844559 GCA_030014305.1 Clarias laeviceps | reverse complement strand
AAGCACAAGAAAGGCAACAGCTTTATTATGCAAAGGTGTTCCTTCAATTAAAAACAACTAATTTGAGATTTATATCCGCTTGTTTTTTTTTAACTATACTAGAATCCCCCATCCCACCCCTGCTGTTAAAAAATGTAACTTGGTAACTTTTATTCTGTGTAAATATTTAATGAGCTACTTTTTACTTTTACTTGAGTAGATTTTTATAATGGTAACTTTACTTGTACTTCAGTAAAAGTTCACAGAAGTAACAGTACTTTCACTTGAGTACAAAAATGTATTACTCTTTTCCACCTCTGCTGTTACCCCAAACGTTGTTCATGTTCAAACAATTTAGGTAATTATCAATTCAAGGTGTGCTCATAATGAGTTTTATTCCATCACTTAAACAGTATGAGAGGCAATTACTAGGCAGTGTTGCCAGATTTTAACAAAACCACCCAAAAAGTTTGGTCACTGTGGATATACAGTAAAACTGCAACCACACATAAGAACAATTCACCACAGCAGGCCACAAAAGTTATGAATTCAATAGCAGCAGCACAGCTTAACAATGCAGTTACTGGATGGTAGCATGGATAAAAGAAGCACTCGGCAGGAAGAATGCCAGACTACACGCGTTGCAGTGTTTTGTAAAGAAATTGCTAGAACTGCTATGAAATCCCCACTCTACTCAGATGAGGTCAGCGCCCCACACATGCACAAATGCAAAAAGTGACATGAATTGTGATCTGCCCATATTCATTCAAGTCGCAAGACCAAATATTGAATATCTGCTGTATGGATCCACATGCGAAAGTGACCCTGATCCGAACTAAAAAACATCACATTTGTGCATTCGGAAATAAAACATTAGATCAGTCAGTCACATTAAAGTAAAAATCAGAATTGAGTCAATTCAGGCTAGTAATGTGAACGTAGCCTATGTGATGGCAAAAACCCATTTTGGTAATTTTGGGGAAACCAGTTCTTACTGTTTTTCGCTGATTTGTTGTGTGTTTCAAACAAATATTCTTTTAAATGTACTGCATTGTTTGGTCATTCAAACAAGAAAAGCAAACTGAATTTGTGTGGATTTAGAATTTTTTTTTTTAGCTATTTTATTAAAAACTCGAGGTAACCCACATGCATCTGCTTGCTAACGCTTGCCTCGAATAGGTTACGTACAATCAACCCGTTTTGGTTTAAAACATACAACAAACGTGTCATCATTGAGGTTTTCATCCATCATTGTTTAGTCTCGTTAAAATATATCCCATCAATGAGTTTTACATATAAGCTCCATGTGTTAATGCTAGTATAAGTATATACAGTACTACTGTATATTCCCTATAATAATAAAAAATAAGACAAGAGCCAATCAGCATACCATTTTTCTAACCTCCACATTCTTCTACCATGTAACATCCTCTCAATTGTAGCATGCACAACAAAATTCTAGATATTTTCAGCCTCTTTCATTGAGATAAAAGACCTGAACTGTGTGCCATCTTTGGCAGGGTGAAGTAAGAATTCCAAACATTTAGCTTAAGTTGTGTTCGTGGCCTGAGTGAAAATCTGGCAGGATTTTAATGTGTATCTGCTGTAGCCAGAGGTAAAGCATATGCTCCTATCAACAGTAAGAGGCTCTTCCTTGGCAGGATGAATAATAGCAGGTGGGATGTGTAACGAAGCACATTGAAAATCATAGTGCAGCTCGCTCTTCGTTAACATGCACTGTTGCTGTAGTTGTGACGGGCTCACACGACCTCAATTTGTAGGGCATCCAATAAAGGCAACCATTAAAGTTGGAAAAAGTCTAAGAAACTGAATCGGACTGGAGTATGAATACTAGCATCTTTTCCAGTCCTACATGTCTACCTTTGTTTTTTTTATTTTTTATTATTCTTTTACCTGAAGAATATTGTTATGGCTGTCTAAAATACCGTAGTGAGTTCCAATGTAAAAAAAAAAAAATAATAATAATAATAAGATTTTAAAAGAGATTGCCATGTTCGTTCTGTCTGGATAATCCTGAGTCTTTCCCTTAGATTTGAGCCAAATTATGTTCCACAAAATTGCAATTTTTTAATTCCAGCAACTCCAGCAACAATGGCTTTGACATCAAGTCACCTGCCATTAGAAAGTATCCATAATTTTGTCTCAAACATATGTAACATTTAATATTGATGCAGTCTGGGAAAGAGAAGAAATAATCTTTAATGATGCTAAGCTAAAACCTGAAGCTCAAAGCTGAAACCTTAAACCTAAAGGACTTTCTCTAACAGACGATGGTTCATTTTCGAGACTGGTTCGTTTCAAATTTCTTTAACTTCACTACTGTTGACTCTGGTTTGTTCATTAGGGATCAAAATCTGAGTTTGATTAATGTATATACGCTGAATAAAATGTTTAGCTGAAACCTATTAAAAAGAATTAAGCACATTAAAAAAAAAAATTATTTTAATAAAATAGATGTAACATTAGTATGTAAAAGCTACACAATGGCTGGGGTGCCAATCCATCGCAGGACACACACATACATACTGTACATACATACATACATACATACATGCACACTCACTACGAGCAACTTGGGAACATCAATTATGTTTAACCTGCATGTTTTTTTCGACTGTGGAAGAAAACTGGAGTCCCAGGAGGAAACCAACCAAGCGCAGTGAGAACATGCAAACTCCACCCATACAGACCCAAGAATGGAATCGAACCTGAACCCTGGAGGTGCAAGGAGACGAACCGTTAAGCCACTGTGCCGCTAAGGGGCAAAACGTTTTGTTTTGTTTTTACTTTTTTTATCATTTAAAATTTACAAAAACTAAAATACAATTTAAATATTTAAAAGAAAGAAAGCAAATATTGAATATCTTGATTTTTTAAAGATTTAAGAGTCTGCATTATTTCTAGGTCCCTATTTAAATAAAAGCTAACATGTGATATAGAGCATGTTAAGGTACAAAAGGTTTGATTTTCTTCATGTTACTTTTCTACTGAAGTATGTGTTCAGACAGCAATCTGATGGAATTAACCTAAAATGGATCTTTTTTTCATTTTTTTTTCTTCCTACAAACTTGTGGAGTCCATGCCAGCTGGAGTTAAATTAAAAAAGCAGATGTACAAAATTCTAATTAACTCTGAAATTCATGTCAATATTGTTAAAGATTCTACATTTTGCTCAAGCTGCTATCAATAATCTAAACTGCAAAAAAAAAATTTGTATTACATTAGAAACGAACGCATAAAATAAAATAATTTCCATGAGTCCTCTCAGAGTTTTTCACTCCACTGTATGGTATGTTTATCGTGTAATAACCATAATATTTTTGAGACTAGGGAAAACAACAGATCCCAAAATGATTCACCTGCCTAAATGTTCGGCGTGTTATTGGTAAATCATGAATTTACATCCTGACAGTTCCTCTTTGCTCGAGATGAGAGGGATGTCTTTCCTCGCTCCCTTGTCGATCACACAGACAATAGCCTATTGTGGGCGTCTGTCAAAATCATCTATAGAGGAGTGTGTTAAGCGGCCCTCAATCATCTGACATTGTGGGAGCAGCAGTTAGAAAACATGCAGTTTCATGTGTCTCGAAGGAAGCGAGTGTTAGACCTGAGATTCATAAACTATCTTTTGTGGAATAAAGGGAATTTAAATAGCAAGAGGGGATTGAAGGGATAGGACTAATTGTCTGAGCGCACACAGACACACACACACACACACACACACACGCTTTATTTGAAGTTAAGCACATACAAACAAATATTAAATGAAAATGATATGTTAAATGTCCTGATTTAAAATTTATAGAATGCAATGATTAACACTTGGATTCTGCATTATGACAGAGACATAACCATATCCTATACCTGCCTTGTCTGGATGTCCAGTAATATAACAGTGTTAGATTATTTCATTATGACCGATGTCTTAATTAAGCAATATCACATGAGAAGGCGTGCTGTTGTACTGAATATCAACATGGCTATTTGGCGATTATAGGAACAAGGTATCAAGAAATCACATCCGTGCTGATATTTAGCACAACAGCACGACCTTGAGTGTGACATTGCTTTTATACAACAGATCCACAAACACACAAACATTTATTAAATCAACAGGTTATGATTCATTTGTTTATTAATTGAATATTTGACTCCACCAACACGTATCCTTCAGTGATTGATAGAACTAGCATTGATCTGGTGGGTAACATGAGGGATCAAAGTTTGAATCCCTAATAGCAGGAAAATGGAAAGCTAGTGCACTATGTAGGTTGTACAATGCATTGTTCCCTCCATAAGTAGTTCCCTTCATCAGGAGTTAGAGAGAGATTTGGGATTTAGCCCTGCTAAATTAGCTAGAAGGTAGAAGCTAATTAGCTTTGTAGCTTGCATTAGCTGGAAATTTAAAGAACACCAACAATTCAGAGGCAATTCGGAAAGACTTAGAAGCAATTATTAAGGAGGCTAAGTGTTGTTTAACATAGCATAATGCTATCAAATATGTTGTTTTTTTTTTTTTTTTTGCTGAAAGTCCTTCCATAACTGGTTTTGAATGTGGGTTTTGGCAGGAAGCTGCTCTCCCCTCTTTCCAGTACTGCACACTGTACAGACCTGTTTTCACTCACGCTGATGACTGACAGTTAGTGTAATTAATGACTGTTAGAACACCTGTGATGCAGGGTGATGGATACAGTTAAACATCTCAGTGCTGTTCTAGTCGATATCTCCACTCATGGAATGCCTGTTGTCCAATCAGGTTACTCGGTTGGACCCATCTGTTGTAGAATGTTTAATATCTACTGCAAGTATCCACACAAACAATATAACAGTCCCACATTAGCATCAACTGCGACGTTATATAAAGTATACCAAACCGTAAAGGGATGTTACTTCTTTACCGTGCATCTAGCATTCTTAGTTCTTAAAGCTTTTACCTTGGCTTAATATCCTACGACATACCTGATACGTGTACTGTATGTCTTTCTATCACTATGACAAAGACCTGACATAATGACATTTTCTTTTCTACAGATAAAATAGAGCAAGCCCATTTAAAACTATCTTGGCACTTTGACAGACATGACACAATAATGACTTTTTCTTTTGATAAAGTAAAGTAAGCGCCATTTTAATAATCTGGACACTTTGACAGAAGAAAGACACAGTAATGGCATTTGTACCCCAGTGAAAGTAAAGCAAGCCCATTTCAACTACCACACTCTGACAGACAAATGGCACGATGACATTTTTCCTGTAGATACAGTAAAATAAAGCCTATTTTTAACTGTTCAAATGTTCATTTGATGAACACATGACAATTTTTTTTCTATAGAGAAAGTACCACTTGTGCTGTACAGTCTCACAAGTGGCCTGTGGCCTATCCAAGGGAACTTGAGGTACACTCTGGTCAGAGGGCCAATCCATTTCAAGGCACAAGCACACACCCACAGTAACAAACTCACTCCCTACGGGTCATTTGAAAACACCAATTAGTCTACCCAGCATGTCTTTGGACTGTGGGAGGAAATCGGAACACCCAGAGGAAACCCACCAAGCATAGGAAGAACACACTAACATCATGCACCCTTGACCTTGGAGGTGCGAGACCACAGTGCTTACCACTAAATCATCATATCTCCACAGAGAACGTAAAACAAGCCTATTTTACACTATATACAGTAGGTACTTTGAGCAAAAACACCTGTACCTTAGTATTTTTGTTTATTCTTATATCTAAACTTAAGCAAACCCTTGCAATTATTTTTACTGTAAATCTCAATTCTTTTGTGACATAAATGCTCGCAGCTATCAGAAGACAGAAATATGTTTAGGCACACAAACAGAGTCATGTATCTGAACAACTTTCATGTAAATGAACCTCAAGTTTTGAGTTCAAGCTGTTTTCGATAAACTGTTAATTAGGATAAGAATAGAATGAAGAAATTAGAATTTACACTGTTGATACTCTATGACAGACAGATGGCACAACAATGACATGGTTTCTATAACAAAAGTACTGTATAGCATGGCCCCTTTTTATTATAACTTATTATACCTGACACATGACATTATGTTTATCTAAAGTGTTGGTTATCAAAGTTGGTGATTGATTGATTGGGGATTGATTGAATAAGCATATGACATATCTATTAAGACATCACCATAAAAATGGTAGCTAAAGATTTTAATATTACTGCATAACTGTTATTAAAACTTCTCATACGACATCACATGACAGATGTATGACACTGTTATTTTGGTTATGACAAAGTTTCTAAATGAACAGTGTGTCAATCAGGGCCTGGGAAAGCCATCATAGCATTTTTTTCTTTTCTTACTAGATTCTTGCTTATCAGAATTCCTAAAAATTTATGTCCATAATATATAATATGAGCCCCCCGCCATCTATAACACTCACACCAGATGATGTGCCACTTGGCACTGATTGTTATCTCAAAGTGATTAGACTTTCGCACCACGCAGATGACCCTGGTACAAAATCAAACTGTCCAATAAACCAGCTGAGCAACTGTGTTATTATTATTACTGAGCATCACTATGTGAATTTGGAAACCCCTCCTTCCTCACACCTGTCACCTCATCCATTATACGACAGACTAAGAAGCAGATATTATATTAGTTTTAAAAGCTATTAGACAGAGAAAAATACATCAATGAGGTAACAGCTCAGTAAGTCTAGACTATCTAGGTTGATTGCAGATAGAAGCAAATGAAGGGGGAAAAGACTTAATTAAAAATGAACTACTTATCTAATACATACACATACACGCTTGTACAAGCACGTATAAAGCACGTCTCCCTTAAAACATTTACTGCACTGCTGGAACTCAGTGAAGCTTAACCCAAGTACTAGAGTTTACTCGCATAACATGCTGATCGGCCCTAACATTAAACCCCAAAACATTATGTCAGACATTGTGTAGGTTCCCCTTGTTCTGCCAGGGTGGCTCTGGATCCATGGAGCTTTTGACTCTGGCAGATTCTTTGGATGGATCGGATCGAGATCTGAGGAATTTAGAGGCCGGATCAACAAGCTTGAACTCTTCGCCTGCTAAATATCTGATACCTTTCTATCATATCCAGCATTGACATTGACATTTTTTCAGCAATGTGTTTCACATTGGTTTTACCTTTGCTCCCCAAAGGCATGAATGAGAACCTTGTGTGTGCATGATCCTATCACCAGTTTACTGGAACATAATTGATCATCAATGTTATTCAATTCACCTGGCGGTGGTGTTAGCGTTAGGGTTGATGTATGTAGGTGTAAAATCTTCAAAAAGTAAAAAATAAATAAATAAATCAAACCAACTCTAAAAAAATAAATAAATAAAAAAGCAATGCTACTTGTGGTAGTATGCTATACCAATATACTGTAACATGCATCATGCTTGCACTCACAGATGTTCCCATAAACCATCACAAAATCTCCAAGCCCAATAGCAATTGTATAGAACATCTATTTACACAAGTGGGAAAAAGAAGCACAAATAGGTTGTCAGGACATTCAGATCAGACTTTTTTTGCTGGCCACTCTGCCATAAAGAAACAAGTTAAACTCTGCCAGCAGGTCTCCTAATTAAAATCAATAGAACTTCGACTGCTTGTTAAGGTGAATTGCGAGCACTTATCAGTTGGAATTTTAATTATATGGACCCAGACCTGAAGCAACCCTGCATGTACGGCAAAACACAGGCTGTCAGAGTTCGTGCAATGCATAAAATCATGTAGGTACAAGTGGAGAACTTTAGTTAATATATACATCCAACAAGAGACTGGGGTTAAATGTAATTTCTGTGACTTTTCACTTTCATGGCATGGTTGTTGGTGGTAGACATGCTGGTTTTACTTGACAATAGATTTGTTTGCAAGTTACAGTATTGTTTTCTGTCAGAGTTAACCCCTAGTGGTACACTAGTGTGGGTGCACTCCTTTGACTCTATGTTTTCTCTTTGGGGAATTTCAAGTTGAAAATAGTTTCTTATTGTCTGGTGCTTCATGCTTCATTCAGGTGTAATAATTTCAGCCAGTTATTAGAGTCTGGACAGCACGGTCGCTTAGTGGTTAGCACTGTTGCCTTGAACCTCCAGGGTCTGGGTTCAATTCCCACCTTGGTGTCTGTGTACATGGAGTTTGCATTTTCTCCCCGTGCTTGGTGGTTCCTCACTGGGTACTCTGGTTTCCTCCCACAGTCCAAAGACATGCAGATTAGCCTAATTGGTGACCCAAATTGCCAAGTGTGTGTACTGTATGCGATGGATTGGCGCTCTGACCAAGTCTCCTGGAATAGGCCCCGGGCCCTCCCTTGACCCTGTATACAGGATACAGCTATATAGATGTTGATTGAGTGATTAGCAGGAGTGATTTTATTTAAGTTTCTATTCAGTCTTGTCTAGTTATCTAGCATTGGATCTGTTATGTGTCTGATTTGTCTTGAAGTGAAATCTCAGGTTAATTCCTAGCATCTGATTCCTATTTGGTTTTGATTTATTTGCCTTCTTTAATAAATGCCACTATCTACGCGTATGTCGTGCCTGCTGTCTCCGTTCATGACAACTTTACTAATTTAAGGTTTAAGAACAATATAAGCTTTAGTCAAATGTTTCTAGAAAAACAAGAAAGAACCCACAACATCATGATGTGTCACGCCATCCTTCAGAAAACACTCAAAAAGGGAAAATAAGGGCTGTCGGAAGACCATAATAAAAATTCAAGAGCCCACTCCATTTACATTCCTTAGAAATTAAAGGGAAATAAATATCACATTTGGTCTGTCTTTGTGTTAAAGTACTTATGACTTGTATATAATGATATTCTCCTACAAACAGCCTAGAGAACAACATACAAAAATAATTTTCATACTGCCACCACCACAACGACAGCAACATCACATTGAGTGTTTGCCCACTGTCTTTCCTCCCTGGGTGTATCTGGGCCATCCCAGGCCTCCGTTTCAGCCATTCGAGTGAATCCAACACTATCTGGCTGTGTGCAGCAGAAGCAGCAGGACAAGAGTGGAAGATAAAGTGCTCTCTCACTCTCTCTCTCTCTATTTCTCTCTCTCCATTATGCCTAGTGCCAGTGAAGTCTAAAATCCCATGCAACAATTTATGCAAGACAAAATCCTCCATATAAGAAACATAAAAATGCCACGCCTCTAGAGCAGATTGTAAAAAGGACATTGTAATACTTAACATTTTGTTCTCAATGTTATCAATGCAGCCTTTTTTTTTTAAATCCCAGTATATTGCAAAACACTGCCATAATCAGAATGATTTTTAAATATTTTTTTTTATTTACCATGCTTTTTAACCATGTATAGTCACATTTAATTTCATGGAACATCTTCAAAACATTAGCAGTTATAAACAGTGGATGCTGTTTCCATAAATATGTTTTTTAAATAATAACTACATATGAACTTAAATATTTATATGTTTTTTAAAGGAACTTTAAAGTTTGGGCCCAAAACTCCAGTGACACACTGCCTTGTTTTCTGTCAGTGTACCCTTTAGTTAACTGTAAGTCATGGATTAATTGTGCATAAGAGAATGCGAAATTTGAATGACCTTTTTTGTTGTTGTTGTTGTTTTTTATGCCTCCAGTGTGACATTGAATCAAAAAAAAAAGAAAAAAAAAACATTTCTATGGCGAATGGCTGTATGGGCATGGTATATGGCTGTATACAGTATGACTCTATAATAAAATTGTCATTATAAGCAGTGCGGGAGTAATAGTGCGAAGCTAAAGAGGCCAATAACTACTCTCACATTGTTACCACAGATGTGCGTTATCAACCATAAGAATCATTTTCTATGACTGCATATTTACTGTATACTGTTCAGAGCTTCATATCGAGCATGTGAACAGTTTGACAGCAAAATGAGAGAACTCCATTATTGCAAAAAAATGAAGTATTTTCTTTTTTTATGTAACAAGGGTGATAGGCACAAATGCTGAAATATTATTTAAAAAAATGTTCTTTCGTTATATTAGCGTGAATGTCATGTGATTTATAAAGCAATTTCCCACAATTTTATCACATTGCTAAAATCAGCCTGCCGTTGTACATACATTCATTCATTTTCTTTACTGCTCATCCTGTACAGGGTCGCAGGAAGCCTGGAGCCTTTCCCAGAAGGCATTTACATTTATGGCATTGTATCCAGACAAAAAAACATGCTTGAGCAGTTTGAGGGTTAAGGACCTCTCTCAAGAGCCCAACAATAGCAACTTGGTAGTAGTCCAAAATGCCAAGTATTCTTAGTAGTAGATCAGTTGTTCAATGCCTTAATCACTGAGCTTCTCCTGCCCTTGTATGGTGGGGTTCCTCCAGGTACGATATGGGGTACACCCTAGACAGGGTGCCAATCCATCAGAGGGCAGTCACTCTCACACACACACACCACACTATTTGGGAACGGCAGTTATCCTAATCTGTGGGATTAGGTGGGAGGAAACCGGAGTGCCCGAAGGAAACTGGACAAGCATGGGAAGTACATACAAACTCCACGCTCGCAGATGCGAGGCAGGAATCAAACCGTTGACAAGATGGTTAATTTAAGTACATGACGACATTTTGCAGGTAATCACCTCAAAGCGTCCGTTCTTGAATTCACCGTCTGTGTATTAATCAATGGCCCCTGAAGTTATAACAGGAGTAGTGAAGACATCTTCACACACCCTGCAGGTGTATCTCATGTCTCTTGTACACAAATCACTCACGCATCTTTTAAGTGTTCTAAAAGTGTTCTAAGTGCCATTTTCTCGACAGCGAAAAAAGACCTCAGTTAAAGTTAACTCTAAACTCTCGTTCACTGGCAGCTGACAGCTAACCTCTTACTTATCCCTTAAAAGAAGTGCACCTGTGTCACTGAGATTGCTCCCCAACAACCATGTACACACACATACACACATTTAAACGCCCACTAAGTAGCCTCTCTAACTAACACCTAGTCACGTTCAGCAATTTTAATTACTTCCTCGTTTTCTCACACAGGTCCTGTGGGCCCTGCAACTGATGGGAAAAGTTCTCCAAAGAGCAGGAAAAACAAGAACAGAAAAATACTACATTACAAAATCCAGCCATTAGTCTGGTGAGCAGCAATAGAACAGAAATCACTTGCTTCTTGAGACATCTTCGCGTACACAGGGGACTTTTTGCTGTTACCCATCAGGAAATAATGCAGCGTCACCTGTCAGTCGCAGCGCAAGTTAAAAACTGCAGCGGAGGCAGAATGACAGCTGTAAGCTGCCACATCGCTGATGTGACTGACAGTCGGTTTGTTTTGGGGCTCGAGCATGGTATTGTAGCACATTTCGTAATCTTATGCATAGCAGGTTTTATGATGAACAAACAGCTCACAAAGAACATGCATTATGTCATTATGTCACACATTATGTTGCCCAGATTATGTGCAATTTGGAAACACCAATTAGCCTAATCTGCACATCTTTGGACTTTGGGAGGAAACCAGAGTACCCGAGGGAAACCCAGCAAGCAACATGCAGAGAACATGCAAACTCCACACACACAAATACGAAGGCAGGACTCGATTCTTCGAACCTGCATGTGTGAGGCTACAGTGCTAACCACTACACCAACGTGTATAATTAATGTATTTGAATGAAATTGAATAAATTCGTTATAATTTAAACAAACAAACTGCTACGAAAAGTCAAAACAGCCATATGCACAGTTGGCACCTCAAGCAACGCAGGGTTAATTATTTGTAACCGTCTCAGTTGAAATATGTTTATGTTTAATGTATTTTAAATTGCTTAGTATTATTTCGCTGAACCAAAAACCTTTTCAGATTGAATACACATGGTGAAATGTAATAATATAAAGTTCACTAAATGTTAAATTTAATTATTTTATTCATTGTGATTCATGGAATTTGTTTATTTTCTGAAACTATTAATGTCTCCAGTGAATTTGTATTTAATTTCAATTCGGATGTGCAAAATGATTTCCATTCCCCTTTGAAAATAAAGTACCTTCTTAGCAATGCTGAAACACCATCGGGGCTGGTTGGCCTGTCATCACATGATTGGATGTTTAAACCCCGAAGCTGACAAGAATGTTCTTCCTCTTTCATCTACATGCTATGAATTTGTAAATTATGTGTCTACTCCATGCGTCTTAGACGAAGCAGCATAACTCTTTAGAATGATGTATGTATCATTTGACTCAATATGTACTAGTAGTTTTATTTCAGGTAAACGACAAGCTTGGTGCACTCATTTTCATTTCTCTTCAATAAATCATTTTTGTCCTAGTTTAGGATGTGGAAAGTATAGATTGCACAGAAAATAATAATCATTATGTATGTTTTACAATACTATGAGTACTGTAAAAGATGCATATGTGTATTTATAGTCCAATTTATAAGGTGTTTTTTTAGGGTGATGAAAACATGAGGGCATTTTGCAAAAAAAAAAAAAAAAAGGGGGCTCATACATAGAGTACAACACTGGCTAACAAGGTCCAGTAAAAGATACAGAACAGAAATGGTACTTTTCCACCAATCTGAGTCCAAACCATCTTATAAAGCTACTATATTTTTGGCCTATAATAAACAACAGGTATGACACCAGAGACTAAAGATAATAAATAGGAACAAGAAACAATGAAAGAGTGCAATCCAACAGTCATCATTCACATTTTGACACAAGACAATCCCATGAGCGAAAGTGTTAGCTGTGTTGCTCGGTGTGATTGAGTCTGACGTGAACATTCATGCCTCTCATGCTCTTGCCATATCACTGCAACAGACAGCTGAATTCCTCAGAGCAAAGGAACCAGTAAAGAATAATTATGTACAATAAATTAAACATAGCAAAATGAAGATTAAACCTTTAAAGGGGACCTTACTAAAATTCTCTTTTCCTCATTTTTTGCACAGCCTCAAATGTGTGTACATGCAAGAACATGAGAAAAAAAAAGAAACTTTTTTTTAAAAATCTTCAGATGCGCTGGCATGGGGTTCAGATCATTTTGTCCATAAATTTTGGAACAAAGGAAGTTTTTTTTTTTTTTTTTTTTTGACATTTGGCCTCTGTACACCACCACAGTGAATTTGAAATGAAACACTCAAGATGTGGGCAAAGTCAAGACTTTCATCTTTAATTCAAGGATCTTGACAAAAGTGTGACATTAACTGTTCAAGAGTAATAAAAAAATAATGGAAACAATGGCTGACAAGCAGTTGCATGGCCAGGTGTAGTCTGTTCCCTCGTTAGCTCAAGACTAATCAATAATATAAAATAAATAAAAAAGCAATGTCTAGAAAGCACAATAAAGCAAATAACTATTCATATGATATGAGCGATGTTATTTTACATCTGAAGGAAAAAATAAAGGCTAGACTCCTTGGTTGTTTCCATCAATGATGGAAATTATTTCATCATTTCTAGAAAAAGAAAAAAATATTTCAAATGAAGAATCATGTCGAAAGGTATAATACAAGAGTGAATCTGAAAGCCACCTGAATACTTGAAGCAAATAAAAGACATTTGCTCTGGATATGTAATGTAATGTAATTATCACTATTATAAACTGTTTGGATCAATAGCTGTGTTAAACCATTATTAAATAATATGGATTCTAAGTAGTTCTCAAATTTATGACTAAGCAAAATAGGACAAATTTGCTAATAAATAGAAAAAAAAACTCTGATTATGCTCTTTTACTGTGTATGTGCAATAAATATTTCCATAAAAATGTTACTAGAACAGTTAGCAAGGATGAACTTACTGTAGACTGCATGTACAAAAGAATGGATAGGAAGTGGAATTAAGGAGTAGGTATATCTTTCCAATGTTTTTGTTGTTCAGCTTGTTCAAAATGAAACACAGTTCACTTAAATTAGTAATAATTATAAATGCAGCTTGGTTGCCACTTTCAATAAATGAGTTTAAAAATGCAGCACCAGTTCATCAGTTCTTTATTAAGCACTGATACACCATCTACATTAAGCGAAACACACGGCTGTGAATAGTAAATAGTGGTAGGTATAAAAATTGATCAGTTTGACAGTAGCTGTTTTAAAGTATGACTGAGTATAAACAGGAAGCTCTTTAGTGGAGTAATTGATAAAACAGTGCGCTTAAAATAGCGGCCTTTGTATTGACTCGAATGCCATTGCTGTAATAACGCGATGGCCAGCTGCCAGCCTTCTTTTAATTTCCTGAAGCAGGCACATGACTTATCTGTTATTCTGAGTAATATCTTAAATAGAAAAGACTCCTGTATCAGATTAGGTTATTATATACAGGAGCTCATACAGGTCAGCTGACATTTCAGCTTTAAATATAAAAAAACAAAGAACAGCATTACCCATGCAATACAGTATGTTAAAATTGCTAACAATTCATACCGCATAGTGTACTTGCAAAGTACTTAATAGCTAACTCAGTGGTAATTAATGTCTGGAATTAACAACACATAGCGATTGATATAAAAACTCCCAGGTTTAAACAGCTCTACTTGGTTTCTCAATCATTTACAGCTAAATAAGGATGAAAAAAGAACATGATAGAACTGATAAATGCTACTTTTTTGTAATGTTTCTTCAATTTTATATTTAAGGTGCACCCTAGTCCGAGTTCGATTCCAGCCCCGGGTCTGTGTGCATGGAGTTTGCATGTTCTCCACATGCTTGGTTGGTTTCCTCCAAGTACTCTGGTTGCCCCCTACAGTCCGAAGGCTCACAGGTTAGGCTAACTGTTTTTTCAAAATTGCCTGAAGTGTATAAGTATGTGTATGAGGCCCCCATGACCCTGTTTGCAGGATAAAGTGGTATAGACATGGTGTAGCCTAGTATGTGTATAGTGGTCTGCGAAAACCTGCTGGATGTCAAGATAGCTGATTTCAAAAACTTTCTAAAATATAAACCGGGAAACATAAACATATATTGTACCTATACTCTTGGTGTCTGCCTGCAAAAATGACATTAAGCAAGGTGCCTAAATCCTTGCAAGCTTACTAATTTCTTTAGACATTTAACGTTGGGCTTTATTTATATCAGTTTGTAATTAAATAAGAGTTGTGATATTCTTACACTATTGTTAAAAGATGGATACACAGTACACAGAGAAAAAAAGAAATGATTCATGTCTCAACTTATTTAAATTACAGATGCAATTTCCACTCAATAAATATTTCCACTCAAAGAAATATGTAAGTCAAATAAAAAAACAAAACAAATAGCAGTAAGTAATGGTAAATAGTAAAATTGGTACTGTATGTTACAGAATTAAGTATGTTAATTTATTTTGCTAAAATTGATGTAATACCTAATGTTAAAGCTAAAGGAAACCAAACTCATTTTTTGAGCATCATATGAAGATGACCGCTGACAAGTCTTACATGATATAATTTGTTTTTAATCTGCAAATCTCAGTGTATTAGTGTGTTTCAGATATATATATATATATATATATAAATTATTCACAGCGTACATATATACACTACCGTTCAAAAGTTTGGGGTCACTTGCAAATTTCTTTGTTTTTGTTTAGTGATTTATTTTCTAC
>JAQMYJ010000010.1:11812369-11828898 GCA_030014305.1 Clarias laeviceps | reverse complement strand
GAAGTAGCAGAAACATCTCACAATTAACTGTTCAAAGGAGATTAATGCATTTTTTGGACGCCTTCAGCATTCCTTTAGAATGTAGAAAGAAATAAAAATCAGGAACCATCATGGAGTTAGAAAGTGTTCTAAAAATGTTGATTCTCATATACAACGAATTATCTGCCTCCATCTAACCCTATCCTATGCATCCTCTTTGATATATCCTCTATATCAAAAGATATCCTCTGCATCAAAGAGGATGCAGAGGATAGGGTTAGATGGAGGCAGATAATTCGCTGTGGTGACCCCTGAAAGGGAACAGCCGAAAGACAAAGAAGAAGATATATCATCAATAATGGATGGAGTAAAGGGTTATCTAACATATATTCAGGTTTCACCCTAAAGTAAATGTTTATAATATCATGTGCAAAAATAGATCTCAGCATCCAAATTCATGTTCCTGATATTTCCTAATATCAATTATACATAATTAACGCACATTTTATACTTTCTCATAAAATATTACTTAAAAAATTTAGTATTTTTTTATATAACTAACCACATAATTAAACATCCCAAACCATGTATTACTTGTGATTTAATATACAGTATACTTGACAGTTATGATACTTACAGTATGCAAAAGAAGCGCATCTACTTACACTATATACAAGTTCTTGTATTACAGTTGAAGATATTATAAATACAGCTATGTTTAAAGCTAAAACATCCATCTATGCAACATTTATTAGGCTAATAGAGATGTTCAATTCTATTGTACAAAAGCGAAACCACAACAAAGAATCAATTCCACATTGTCAAGAAAAGGCCTTATTATCCACTTAAAGTACAAAGTCTTTCTAAGTGATTTTCGTCTAAACCAATTAATAGTAGAAAAGGTCTCCGTCTGCGAAGACAGAGATAAAGAAAGATTGGTCCTTGATCTTAATTTGACCATAAGCCCTAATGCTTTTGGATTCAATTCAGCAAGTTTAAAAGAACATTTTAATATGAGAGAAAGGCCAGTTTTCTTAGCCTTTTCTTTAAACCCATCTTGCAGGTTGAATGGAACTCATTGTGATCAAGTGGCTAGAAATAAATTGAAGATGAAATAGGTGGAATTAAATAATAATAATTATTATTATTATTACTTTTTAAAGGAAGATGAGCATTAGGAAAGATTCCTTTACCTTCAACCTGCCTTAAAGTAAAGGTCCACCTCGAAACATTAAATACATTGATATTTTAAACATTTCTACTGTGGTAAGCAAAACTGGTGTTAATGGGGTGTTCATGTTGTTTTCCACTTTGACATCACATTTATAGTGTTTTAACAGCAAGAAAAACAATGATCAGTTTTAAATACAAATTTTATATATATAGTGATATATGAAACAATGAGCATAATGCCATTAGCATGGATGTTAAAACTTTGGAACCTTATCCTATTAGAACATCATGTGGCGTTGAGGATGTGAGATTGAGTTTGACAGAGTAAAAATCTAAAGCACTGCAGCATCACTCTTTATATAGATGCATATCAGTTTGCACTACTATCAGCAATTAGTGGCATTATGGGTAATGTAGGAATCGGCAATTAAGCAGCCTGTTGATTAAACTACAAAAAGTCAAATAAGTATCACATATCAATTACAATATTGATATGCAAGCATGTGACAACTGTAAAACATTATCATTCAATGGTCTTTCTATATTCAGAACAACTCACTGAGATTGTCTCTAAATAATCTTGTAGTGTTGAAAGGATAGAATTGTTAATGCATTAGTCTATTAACAACAATAAAGGTTATCAGTATGTTAAGCCTATTCTTTAATATCCTGTACATGCGCACACACACACACACACACACACACACACATCCACACACAAGGAGTAATCGTTACTATGCACTGCACATTAATTTCATCTGTCAGCATCTAAGACACAGTCAATGCATCCCATGAATTTTTTAATTCCTTTTGGGCTTAGAGCTCAGAAGATTTTAACAAAGCTTTGCAGAGGTGCTCAAAGAGAGAACACTCTGCCTCTCTCTCTCTCTCTCTCTCTCTCTCTCTCTCATATATTAGTTTACTCATTAAGCATTTTATTTATGCTTCTTTATGTGACATGACATGAAATAGCTCCCCTTTCTAGAAACCGATCAATCTTAGACAGTATGTATGATAAACGAATCTGATCATTTGAAGCATTCATAAATCTTTTTATAAGTAATAAATCTTCAATAGCTCATAAATCTTCTATGGGTAATGCTTGATGATTTGTGAAAGGTTTATTTCTAAAGTTGTAAAGTGACTTTGAAGATTTTATGAGATTTATGAGTCAACAATTTAAGACTGTTAAGATTGCTTTTCTTTGATTTATCAAAAAAAAAAAAAATAAGCTTAAGTATCATTCATAAAGGACGGAACCTGGGGTATCCAGCGTGGTTATTTTTCCTTAGCTGATTTAGAATTTTTTTAAATAAGATTTCAATCTCAAAATTCTCAGTCTCATCAGATTTCAGACTACCTCAACTCATCACCTCAACATCACAGAGTATTATGTTATGTTATGTCATGTTTGTCGCACTCTCACTTTGTTGCTCTTTTTTGCACATTTTCACGTGCAATTTATGTTGTCTGTAAAAAAAAAAAAAAAAAAAAAAACCTAGATAGTCTTCCTCTTGGGTTAGCTAGTTACTTTTGTTAATTTATGTTGTCAGGTCAATCTGTCTTGTCTCCGTATATATATAACTTTTTTTTTTTTTTTTTTTTCATTTATAATAGAGATGAACTGGTCGATCGGCCAGTGACCATGACTAGTGTTCTGTCTTTTTCTCCAAACTTTGCGAGTGAATTAGTCTCAGTATTTTCAAACCCACTTATTGCACATGCTTACACTAATCTCAAAACACCATGAACGCTAATTAGTTGAAACTGCTTGCAGCCACTCAATTCGTACTGACTGTCAAGTTGAGTTTTGAGACTTTGGAGGCGTTTGAGGAGGTAAAACGTCAATGTTTATTTATAACACTACAGGAGGTACACTGAACTATTTACAATTTATGAATTATTTGTTAATTATTTGCTGGATGACAGAGATACGTGCTGCTCAGTTAAATGTTAAACTCTTGTATTTGAAGATAGTTTGATATTGTTTAAATGCTGCACTTGGTTGCACTCAGAATCGCAGTTTTAATCAAATCAGCACCAAGGTATCGAGATAATATCATATCGGGAGGTGATTAGGTTATTCCCATCCCTACCGCATACTTTGGTTTGGTTACGTTTAGGGAAGAGTGATGATTGGTTTAGGAAAGATTAGGCCATTATTAGACCAATCATACGCACAGAAGGGCCTGACATGCCCTCACTTTGCCAAATTGGGGAAATCTACCAAATTCCACCATGGTCCGTTGTGACACAAATATGGCCTCTTGTGGAAAATTATAATAGTCAACAGTGAAGATGAAGCAAACTATCTAAACAAAAATTAGCTTTCAGAACGAACAACTTCACAATGCTACATCAGCGTGGTGGCTAGCTCAGGTAAGCACTGTCCAGCACACATACCCTTTCAGTTCCAAAAACCAGTCACAGAGGATGCTGACAGTGGTGGTGATGTTAACACTCCAACTATAACTTTGCAGTAAGACGACGTCACCCATGGTTGGTGACACACGGTTATAGGAAGCCCTTATATAACATGTTAATAGAATCTGTAACAGACCACTTTTTTGTCTTTTTTTTGCCATTAAAATAAAAATTAGGGATACATTTACAGCATACCTACTTCTTCAGGCATCACTACACCACTGATTGTGGCCTCAATCATGTTCTTTTCTAATAGAAACTGAACCCAGTGTGGTCTTTGCACTCTGTGATCCTTTTCTGCTCAACACTTTACCTAGTTGGTCCTTCCTGTCCGCTTAAACCAAGTTGAAATAACAAATTGTTAAACAAGAGTTTTTAATTGTCTTTTCTTTTTTTTTTTTTTTGACATATCTTCAAGGCACAATTCTGACTTCCTGTACATAGCATGTAGGCATCAGTTTTAATTAGTGAAATGCGAGCCCACACGCACTGGACAGAGAATGTGGTAAGTTTTTGTAGGTCGAATAGAGCAAGGTGTCCAGCTATGTTTGCTGTTTGTTTCTTCTACAGTAGCAAATGTTAGGATTGCTGACTTGGTTATTACTTTAGTTTGAGCAGGAAGCTTATTCATTCCTCTGAAATATACATGTCTGTTTGTGTATGGTGTACATAGTGCTTCAGAAGACTGCAGCTGTTACTGCAACAGGTGCAAACAGGTGCAAAGTGGATACACACTCTCTCTCTCTCTTTCTCTCTCTCTTAATGCAAAGGTAAAACCATATAACTACATAAAACTTGGTTGTGTTTTCATATCTTGTAAATAATCTAGCATTATTTTATAAAGATTCATGGAAAATCAGGACTATATTATAAAGGCCCACTATAATTGGCTTTCAAATAAAGTCATAAAGATTACTTATTACAATATTCAACATTTTCACTCAAAAAAAAAGTGCATAAATACTTTACACAAATAAGAATTTATAAAACCATAGCTTTATCCTCATTATAACCTATTATTAAACTAACTGTATAGCCCTGTAATGTTAATGTTCAGTGTTTTATAAGCCGAAATGGAAACAATATTGCACTGATTACATGAAGAACATCAGAGCACACTGAAACATCTTGTTTGTGGAGGGAAGTGAAACAATAGGGTTGAAAAGCCTACAAATAACCATAAGTGAAAAAAATCCACACACAAATCCTTTCCATGGAGTTTGCATGTTCTCTTCATGCTGATCGGGTTTCCTCTGGGTACTTTGGTTTCCTCACACAGTCCCAAGAACATGCAGAGTAGACAACTAACTGGCATTTCCAAATTGTCCACAGTGTGTGAATTGGTGTGTGAGTTTGTGTATATGCCCCAATTAAATATAGAAAGGTGCACATACCTTCTTTTCTAAAAAAAAAAACAAAAAAAACAAAAGACAACAGAAATTGATGGGTCAGTGAAGAGCCATCGATACCAGTGGGGAATCATTATAGGGAAAATGAATTTCAATCACAACAAAATAATTGCATCAGCATGCTCATATAATATAATGCAAATCCAATTCAAGAAACAAGCTGGAAGGTATTTATGAGATGGAGAGTCCAAAATTATGTGGACAACTGACCATCACGCCAATGTGCGGGTCTTCCCTCTAATCTGATGCCACAAAGTTTGGAAGCACATGATTGTCTAAAATGTGTTTATCTGGTGTAGCATTACAATTTCTCTTCGCTAGAAATACAAGCTCCGAGCCTCCAGAATGCTCCAGCATGCCCTTGTGCACAAATGAGCATACTTGAAGACATGGTTTGCCAAGGTTGGTGAGAATTGTAACTTAAAAGACCTGGACAGAGCCCTGACCTCAACCTCACTGCACCACAGGATTCCTCAACCAACAATAGTGCAAGACCTCACTTATGCTCATGAGGCTAAAGAAGCACAAATTCCCAGAAACATGTTTCAACATATAGTGGATGTTATACTAATAATAAAAGAGGGAAAAACACATGTGATCATGCAATACCATATTTAGCCATGTAGTGTATGAATGTATGTACAGTTTAAATCTATCTTAATTAATTAATATTCATTTATTCATTGGCAGGGATGTGTTAACTTGTTCAATTCTTGTCACATTCATTCATTCACATTAATGAAAAATCTTTTTATTCCATGCAGTACTTATTAATTAATGTCTGTCACCTCTCTGTTATGCATGACTGGGTGGGTGTGTTTATGCAAGATTTGTATACATGAAATCCATGAAGTCTCAAAAAATGTAAAGCAAAGAAGGTTTTTTTTTTTTTTAAATGTACTTTTGGACATCACTGTATGCAATTTAGTACAAAGAGGCTTATATAATGTTGCTGAGAACAGTGACTAAGAATGACAGTAATGAATACATATCCATCCGCCCTAACAATTCATCATTACTCAGCTGTTAACTTGAATAGACTGCATCTTTCTTCCCCCCCATCCTGTTTCCTCCATGTTCACTTGTCTGTCTTTGACAAAAATGTGCACAATTCAAGTCAGATCCAATTGATTGGGTTGCAGATTGAGGTGGAATTCGCCCATATTGCATTTCAGCACTTGCTCAGATGTATTGTAGGTATCAGGTCGAATCAAATTTATAGTCTGTCAGACTGATATTTCATTTGTCTGCATTGGACCTGAGCACTTGTCCAATTATGAGATCACTCCATCTAGCAGAGGGCAATGGATTATGCCTCCATCATCTCTCAGGCTGAAGATCAATTAACTCCATAAAGATCCCACTACGGTTACTTGTAGGGCTTTTCAAACATCAACTAATTTGAGCAAATAATAGAAATTGCAAGCTGATATCGATCAATTATGTTTTTTTACCACTTAACCACAAGTAATTTTCACACCACCGCAAACCTACTGTATAGCCTCATTGTTGTTGGTCTTTCAACTGCTCCTCTCAAAGTGTCACTGTTCCTATGGCAATGCAATTTCTTCCAGGCTTTGAACAAGCATTGCATCCACTGGCTGGGAACCAAACACAGGCCTTCTGCATGGCAGGCAAGAAACCAACCACTGAGCCACCAATACCTAAACTTATTTTCATGCAGCTGTGTTTTGTTTTTATTTTTTTAGGAATTGAAAGTTCATAAAACTTTAACTGTAAGTTTTAACACTTATTTACAAGTTATTTTCACATAGCTGCTGTATTTTAACCTTATAGTCGCATTAATTCAAGTAACTGACTTGTTGTCTTCTCAGTTATTGAGCATAACTGAGGTGACTTATTTACTTCATGATTTTTTAATCTTAATGCATTTGAACTGCAGTAAAATAACTGCAGAAAAAAAAAACTACACTAAGCACACTGTTTAGTGGTTAGTACTGTGGCCTTGCACCTCCAGGGTCTGGGTTCGATTCCCGCGTCGGGTCTGTGTACATGGATCTTGGTGGGTTTCCTCTGGGTACCCTGGTTTCCTCCAATAGTGCACTGATGGCTCAGTGGTAGGTGTTTCGCCTGCCATTTGTCCCAATCCTGGATAAAATGGGAGGGTTGCGTCAGGAAGAGCATCCGGCGTAAAACCTGTGCCAAGCTTGTATGTGCGGACCGAATGGTCCGCTGCAGCAACCCCTTGTCGAGAAGAACAACAACATCTCCAGTTTCCTCCCAGAGTCCAAAGACATGCAGGTTAGGTTAACTGGCATTCCCAAATTGCCCGTAGTGTGAGTGTGTGTGTCATGCGATGGATTGGCACCCTGTCCAAAGTCTCCTGGGATAGGCTCCAGGCCCCCGGCAACCCTATATACAGGTTAAAGTGATAGAGACGATGAGTAAGTAAGTATGTACTGTACACTGTCGCTTCAAGCTACAAATTATACAATGACAAATACCAAAACTGTAAGTTTAACAAACAGGTAATATCTTTTATCGATTTCAGGTTTTGTATTTGAAGGAAATATGGCATGAAAATTTACAAATTTCTAATTTAAACTTTAAGTGCATGTCTAATAGTTCCTCCCCGTATCCCTCATATTTCCAGGCGGAAATCGCGAGTCGCAGCAGTGGATTACAAAGTCTGTTAGTTTGCTAGGAATAGTTTCGAATCCCTTTCTCAGCGGAAACACAGTTTTACGCAGTGGTGGCTTAATGAGTTACTAAGTACAGTATAAGGTGAAGCGTTGAAGCCCCAGTAGTGCTAAGCTGCCGCTTTAGGTAAGACCCTTAACCCTTAACGCTATCAGCTCCAGGGCCGCTGTGTCATGCCTCACCTTAGTGTTCTAACCTGGAATCTGTAAAGAAAAGAATTTCACTGTTGTGTAATGTATATGTAACAAATAAAAGCTTCTCCTCCTTGTAAGATCAAGCGCATGCTATATAACGCATTTCTCAATCCTATGGATAGGTATCAGTCTTAAGCTCTCCCATCTAATATCATGACCAGCTGTCACTGCTGGCAACACTTACACCCCATGTTACCGGTTAGCTTCTAATCTCTTAATCGTCTTTTGATCGTAGCTATTCACGATTGGCTGGTTTCATTGCAGGCTTCAGGCTGTGGTGTTGTCCTCAAATTGGCTCCTGCTAATTATGCAGTGCTCATCGCGGTTAACATTTAAAAGGTGACATGTTGGCTTGGCACTTGGCAGTGCTGTGAATGGATGCTGGCTTTTGCCCCTTGGTATCAGTCAAATGTCTGGTTTGCTTGCTCTTTTTAATCTATCTTTCTATCCACCAGATGGAGGCTAATGGTGGATCACAGCGCGTCTGAGCTGGAATGCCAATTATTTTCAATTATTTCTGTTATGTCTGCTAGTCCTGACCAAATAACTTTTATTCACATAATGACCACATCGGTGTCACGAAATTCTCAAAAGGTAGCTGAGCATTAGCAAACTTATTAGCACCGCTAAGTGCTTATATGAAAAAAAAAAAAAACAGGAAATTCTTAATGAAATGTTTTATATGAACGCTTTCTGTATAACAAATTATAACCTGTATCGTTTTGTTTTACAGATTTTTTTTGTTATTATTATTATTCATAAAACCCTGGGGGCTTGAATTAAAGTCAATTTATTAAACTCAATCACTGAAGTGTGTAATAAACAAAAAAATGGGTGTATTATATATAATATTCAGTTCCAGCTTTAGACTATTATAACCTAAAAATTGTGTGCAAGACCGAACATGTGCTAAAGATTGCTCCTTATGCAAGAGTGCATTTTCCAATAATGTACGCAGTGGACTACTTAAAGTAAAATATTAGTTCTGGGTATAAGTGAGAAATGAGATACCAAGTTCGCTACCTTCATTTGATTACGCACAAACATTTGCAGTTAGTGCAGTGCATTTGTGGAGGGGCTGTGTCTTTATTACGAAAGAGAGAGAGAGAAAAAGAGAGAGAGCAAGAAGGATATCGGTACTGCGCCTCATTTTCTTATCCAGCCTCATCTCCACCTCTGAGCCAGCATGATAAGCAGGGAAGCGAATCCTGGGTTTAAAATAGTTGCATATCTGTCTTTATGCTATATTCAGCTCCATCACTGAACTCCTTTGCTTGGTCATTGCTTCTATTTCCTTCCTTCCATTTAGTCCCCTATCTGAATTAAAGTCAAGGAATATAATACTTGCTCCATAATGCATACAGTATTAAAAAGAAAAAAACATAAAATATTTGCAAAAGGAAGGAAAGTGACCAAAATAATAATAATTCAGGGTTGCAGTCCAGACTGGGCATTGAGCCCAAAACCCATTTTAGATTAGAATTATTAAAATGGCAGCGTGCCCACAGTGTGGGAAGCGAGGCTTTAAAATATGGCAAAAACATCACAGTCTTTCTGCTTTTTCTGAAGTAAAGCTCCTTTGGAATAATAATTATAACGCCAGTGGTAACAATATTGTGATCTAGTTGTGTTGTTAAACTTATACACTATTGAGACCTACAATATGTTCACTATACTGTACACTGCCAATGTTGCTAAGCTGTAACATTTAAACCCAAACATTATAAAGCCCAATCTTGAGGAGTTTCCCCTTGTGCAACCAGGGCATGGCATGGCATACTGTAGCTCGTCTCCACAAGACCTCTGGGTGTTCTGATACGTTTCAATTATGGGCAGCAGTGACGCTTTTCAGCAATTTGTGCCGCATTGATCCTGATCCTGTCACGATATTTTACTGGTTTATCATTGATATTCAATATTATTCAAATCACCTTGTGGTGGTATTAGTTGCATCTGATCGATGTACCGTATACTGGAAGGAATAAACCATTTGGGGCGGTGCTGTTATAGGATAATCATCAATGACAGGGTCATGTGATGCAACTCTAATACAAATTAGAATTACTTTTCGAATTCCTGTATAACATTCGTTATTTTCCAATAGCAGCAACCCTAAACAGCCTAAAGTGCTTTATTCCTTGTGCACCATAATATTTGCTAACAAATCAATAAGACAAGTCAGTTTGTGTTATTGGCTCTGAGCTAACTGCTATATACAGTCATTTCCACAACAATAACTTAATACCAACACCATAACTTGTCATGTTACTGTGAAACCAGAAAGTTCCCCCTTTGAAAAATAGACCATATGCCTCCTTCTGTAGACAGTATTCTACATAGTGCAAATTTGTGCTTGTATATGTCTGCATATTTGCATTAGTTTCCAACTGACTCCAAAATCCCACCAACATACAAGAGGTGTTTAAGTCAAACCGGGACTGATGAAATTTTTCTTGAATGTAAGCGTAAAAAACGATTAGACATTTACAGAAGCCTTCAAGCACAGTACAGTGATGAGACTCTTAGCTGCAGTAAAAAAAACTGAATGGTGCAAACATATTAAAAAAGGCTATACATCTGTGAATGACCATCCCGGCCGAGGTAGCTCGGAGCCCACTGCATTCGCTCCCGCAAACGTTCAGTGATGAACCTTTAAAATCGATAGATAACTTGTCGCCAACTTGTGGAGGAGACGCATCTTCCTGAACACCATTTGCACATTAAAGGAACTTGGGTGGGAGTTATTGCTACATCCCTGTACAATCCAGGCCTCACTCCCACAGCCATTTCCACACGTCTGGGCCATTAAAGGAGTCCCTGGGCTGCCAACATTTCAGACAAGAAGCAGGCAGTCTGATCATGGCCCCGGTGTACTGATAAAACTGTCCACCTTGATGGTATCTAAGCACTAGCGAACAGTGTTGGGGGACGTTACTTTTTAAAGTAACTAATTACATTACAAAATTACTGTCATTAAAAAGTAATCAGTTACATTACAGCATTACCTTTTGATAAAAGTAACTAGTTTGAGTAATTTTCCATTGCAGAAACTGAAAACTCCTTTGTGATTCCTCATGAATGTTGTTTTAGTCAAGACCTTTATAATTATTCTACCATCACATCTAATATCTACCATCATACTAATAGCAGGAATAACAGAGGGGGGCGGGTTATCGGGGGCGGGGCTTGTAGGACGACTTTCTCACACACACACACACACACACAAACACACACTATCGGAGTCACTGCTGTCTGGCTCACTGATTACATAAATTGTCTGAATAACGGATTACATTTTTAAAAAAGTAACTAAATATCTGAGTACTTAAATGGCGGACCTAACGCGTTAGATTACTCGTTACATCACAAAAGTAATCCAAGTACTCTAATCCAACACTGCTAGATAAACACTGGGATAAGTGCATTAGTGCTTATAGTGAGAAATAAAGTGTTTTACTCCTAAAACTGTGGCCTGCATAATCAAAAGTCCTGGTTTGACTCGAACACCCCGCTTGACAAATACTTTTCAAAGTTAAAAGAATAGTGAAAATATTACGTTGTGACTAAGCACTGAAAAAATGCTTTGTTTAAAAAAAAAATATCACAAATATCTTTTTTGTTTTTACTTTTTTGTTACATTCTTTAGCTGTAATAACCTGACACAATTTCTTAACTGAAGTTTTTTTTTTTTTTTTTTTTAGCAAATAGTGACATCTTGGGCATTTGCTGTAGAGTAAGGTTTTATATTATTCTTTTATATTATTATGCTGCATTATTCACATTCAAGGCACTGGCTGTGAAAAAGGGGATTACTGCTGATACTTTGTCATACAAGGGAAAATTGTGGCACGTACGTTTTTAACAAGAAAAGCACAAATCCCACCCCATACATTGTTATGTGTTCAACAGCAGGTGGCACATTTTTTCTGTCATTTTTCTCCAGCTCGCTTTTCACTAATCCTTAATATCCTCCCACTTTCACTCTGTTGCTCCACATCAGTGCCTCTGAATGGCTTGCCTCTGGTGTTTCTGGCTGACTCAGCCCAAGGCTCTATGCAGTGAGTTATAGGAAACACCCCTCCTCTCCACCCCGGTCTCTCTTGATCTCAAGCAATCATCAGATTTGCCAGTTTGTTTCTTTAGTGACTGTCAGAGCACTCACAGCCTCGCCGGCTCCCTGGCCGCATTGTTTATGGATGCAAAGTAAGACAACTGTCCGAGCCAATTTGGATCGTTGTTTATAGCAGTTGCTGCATTTCTGGTGCCTAGCGCCTTAACATACTAGAAATAAATCGGTCATTACAATAGTGAGGAATGAGTCTTCATTTTCTGTCTCACTGCATTATTCAGAACTGAATGTAAACCTGATGGGATCTATAGCCGTATCTGAAAGTGTGTGTGCGTGTGTGTGGTCGTGGCTGACTTCCACTTCAGATCACCATGGTTCTACCACCCTTACACATTACCATATGTCTCTACATCTCATCCCGCCATCCATCATGACTGCAGCACGGGCGAGACAGCTGTCCCGTTCACACAGGGAATATTCACAGCCCACCAGGCCATCAAATCTCATCTAATACTGCTTCAGTTGAGGCAAGTCCACAGCAAAGGATTTGTGTGTGTGAGTGTGTGAGTGGAGATGGAGAGGGCAATGAAATGCTACTGGGGTTTGAAATGCATTGTGCCTTCAGTGACACTACTGTAGTAAGGAACGAAGAATCAGACTTGAGAAAGAAATTGTAGTGTCTCGGGCTTCTTTGAGGGTTCAGAGGGAGGTGGATAAGGGAGACGCAGAGGGAGAGTGGGGATGGCAGTGAGCTAGAGAAAGACTACAGATGTCAAAAGATAAAAGAGTAAAGGGAAGACTGAGCATGCATGGACGAGGACTAGAGTGAGAGTGACAGTGAGAGAGAGAGAGATAATTATGAATTTGACATCAACAGTAAAAGATGCCTCGAAAAAAACATCAAATAAAATCCTTGTTGTTTTTCTCCTCTCTCTCTTTTTCGCTCTTGGCCTCTCTGAGTTCACAAAGCCTCCATACCGAATGCCACCTCTTTACAGCTACAGTCGCCTACATGGATACACAACTCCCTGTCTGCTGCAGAACTGAATACAGGTCACCACCCAGAGACTGCACACTTCTGGAGAACATGATCAGTCCCAGCTCTTTCACCTTACAGCTAAAACCATGTCACCAGATGGCTTTAATATTTTCTACCAAATGTCTCTATGCATTTAAAAAAAAAAAAATGGTGCGTGCCTTTGCAAAAGTGAGTCTGTGCATCACTGTGCAGCAAAACAGGCAGAAGAGCTGCAGCACAGCTGAGACAATGTAAGAAACAGAAGCAGGATGTTGGAATAGGACTTTGATATTTAATATGGGCTTGGCTGTAGGTTGCCCTCAATACGTAGACTTAGATAAATTAAAATGTGTATTATAAGTAACACTGGGTTGAACAAATTCAAAAAACTTTAATGGATATCAGAGCTATAAATATGTTCTAATTTCTGAAAGATATAGGGTCCGTATACTGCATGTGCTATCCAGCACATCAGGCGATGGATACTTCTCATCATGGAGATATACAGTATACGGCATTTCTGTGGTCGGGTTGCCAGCTCAACGGTTGATTATATCTGAGCACTTGGGGGTGAAGGACTTTGCTCAAGGGTCCAACAGTGGCTTGAACCAGGGACCTAGTGATCAGCACTCCCAACACCCTAACCACCAAGCTACCCCTGGTCCCCAGGTTCTGATAATTTCTGATCCAAAACTGACATTTATGCTTCATTTACCCAGTTTTAAAATCCTATACAAATAAGGTGATGGCAACTACAGGGTGCCTGAAAGGCAATATTTAATTGCAATAGAGCTAGTATCACTGGAACACCAACCCCATTTTGCTCTTACTGTGCTTGCATGGTTAGTCCAGCATTTTCCAGAATGTTGGCTGGGACGACGCAGACCATATGAATGGCCTCCAAGAAGTCCAGATCTCACTCCATGTTATTTTTTTCCTTGGAGGCACTGATTCAGGAGCTCTTCAGAAGTTTGAGTTTGAGGAAACTAGTTAAAGCCACTGGTTCCTATGTTGAAATTTAAAGATTTGCTTTCGTTTTCCTATGTAAAGGTACATATGTTTCAATATATTCGTGTTGGAAATATGGCCTTTTTTTATTTTTTTAACCAATTTCAATGCCTAGTTACTTTTCACCCACCCTGTATAGCTGTGCAATTCAGTCAATATTTTGTTGGTCATTTTATTGAATTGAATTCAGAATCAATTCATATCAATTTAAATGATGTAGATAAACTTACAAATATTAAATGTCTAAAATTGTCAGATTCACTAAAAATATACCACAGCTTTTGCAGAAGATAAAACCACTTGCATCTTCTGTAAATACTGAGAGTATCTCACTCCTTCTGGGTGATCAGGCTCTCTCTAGACCTCCGGCTGCGAGAGGTTACAGCATCACCCGGGAATCGAACCCACGATCTCCGAATGAGCACTTTACCACTGCACCACTCGAAATAAATCAGACAGAAACATTAATGCTATTGAATCGATGTGAATCAAAAATTTAATCAAATCAAATCAAAATCTACCTACCTAGGATTCAAAGCTTTAATGGCAAAAAAATATATATATAAAACTGTTTGTTAAGTTAATTAGTACAGTTATCATGGATTTTGCCGCTCTCTTTCAATATTACTACAATAAAATATGGTTTATAGTAGATATCCACCGGACCGTTACACATACACATTTTTTTTTATCATTTTGCCACTATATAGTATAATTATAAGAAGGAAAGTTTTAACACATTTTTAACTGTTAAAATGTTAACAATGTTCCTAATAAAGCTTTTAAATATTTCAATGATTTAAAAATGTATTTTAAACTTATTAATGTACAGGTAATACATTAATATTGTTTGTGTTCATTCATTTTTAGTAAGGTTTATCCTGGTCTGGTTGCAGTGGATCCAAAATCTATCATAGGAACACAGTCTGGATGGGATAGCGTCTATCACACATCATGCATCATGCACACATTCACACCTAGCCAATACACTTGCTGCCACTGAAGATAGAAACAGACAATATTCACACAAATGCATAATTGTTTATTTGGAGACTTGTCTGGTCCATATCTAGCCATTTAAATCTGAGGAGGTGTGGAGAGACTTCAGGCCAATTTCTAATCTTCTTAGAGCAATGTTCTTCATGTTGTTTGTCATCTTGAAGGAGGTCAAAACTGGCATTCTGGTTTCAGGGTCTACTGGTTTCTCCTCCATTGCACTGGTAGGTCTTAAGTTGTGGAGGATTGTGTGCTATACATTATGTACAATTTTAACCAGTTTTTGTGATGTTTTAGCTTTTCTAAGAACTTAATGTTATTATAGGGAAGGTGGAGAAATATTTGCTAATTTAGGCAATCATTGAAGTTTTGTACACACAGTATACCTACAGTAATATTACCAGGTATACATAATTAAAAACCACATGAAAGAACCACTATGGACAGTATGTAGCCTAGAAAGCCATTTCAGGGAAGGATTTGTGCGCCCTGCAGAAACAATAGAACAGTAGAACAATGCAGAAACAATGAGACAAAGAAGCAAATGATGCCTTATCAAGATAGCTCATAGAGGTCAAGCAAAGCAAAGAAAATGAATGCTATTCCAGAATTGGCATTTTAGAAAATGATGCGGCAAGCATTTCTTTTTTTGCATGTGTGTGAGTGTGTGTTTTTAGGCTGAGCCAACATGACAATCATTAACAATCTGTTAACACATAACTCAGATTTTTTAAGAGCAACTCATACAACAGATGATTTCATGACATGACAGGTGCGACAGAAATAACAGATTTACAATGTGACTGCATACTGCTGCTCGACCATAGCTATAACACTCAGATCAGTCATAAGGAGTTTGTAACAGACTGCTAACTGCTCCCCTGCTCATAATGCATCCCCGAACGCATTTTGCCGCAGTGGCATCATCAACTTTGAGCGGCGGAATGGAGCACCCTGGCACCAGAATCTAATTTCCCTGTGGAAGAGAACAAGAAATCAGCTAGCAAGAGAGTTTTCTCACAGTGTCTGATTTCTTCATTGCACAGTAGGGATAAGGTTTTAGAGGAGCTCAAAGTGGGTTGTTGGATTTAAATATCTGGGTGCTGGGTCAGTGCCAATCGATCCTGGGCTCTTGTCCTAGTCTAGTCCTGGCTTTTGTAGAACACTGTCTTGTTAGTCCACTTCAAACACACTAGAGTGCACTTTCTTTAATGCAGCATGGCATCTTGCCAGGAGCTTTTGCAACTCTACCACCCTCCACTCTGAACCAGTGTGCATCTCTCTCTGTCATTAAACTGCGCTGAAATTATAACAAGCTTATGCAAGCCAAGGCAGCAGCACTAAGACCTGATCTATGATTTATAAATGAGTGGGGAAAGCTCCTCAACAATAGGATGGAACATCCTTTGCATGATCATATTCACTCCACATAGGCAACTTTAAAGATGTCTGTACCATAGTGATGTTTTGTCAGAAATGAGAATTTCAGATTTTTCAGATGGTGTTAATTATTTTATTTTATATATACACTACCGTTCAAAAGTTTGGGGTCACTTGCAAATTTCTTTGTTTTTGTTTTCTACATTCTACAACAATAC
>JAQMYJ010000010.1:11786602-11801570 GCA_030014305.1 Clarias laeviceps | reverse complement strand
TAGAATGTAGAAAATAAATCACTAAACAAAAACAAAGAAATTTGCAAGTGACCCCAAACTTTTGAACAGTAGTGTATGTTAAATACACAACCTCTATCAGTGGGCAGTACAGTTTCTTTCATTTAACATTCCTCATAAAAGGTCAAAAAATCCTAACAATGCTACATTAGAAATAATAATGTGCCAGACAAGTGATGAAATGAGTACTGAAATCCCGTCTGAGAATCTAGAAAATAGTAGTGTTTATAATGGTTACAGTCAAAACCATGAGATAACACAAAGAGACAAATCCCTTTTCTCTCTCTCTCTCGTCAAGGTCCACTGTGTTATCTCATTTCTGAGGTGCGAGACTGGAACATCCATAAGGAAGCCCAGCTGTCAGGTGTACACACAGTAAAAATGTTTTATGCTCTTAACCTTAAAACATTCATCATTTTCTTTGAGAATGCACCAGGAGACAGACATCTTAATATTGGGTAATATGTACTGTAACAATTAAATGATTGAATAATATAAAAAAAGCAATTGAAAAAAAAAGTTTCATAAAGCATTAACATGTTTCTTACTACAGGCTGGGAAACTATTGGTTTGCTTTTCACATATCACCTCACTATAGAATATCATCTATTTGTGCTGATGTGTGTTGTACAGTATTAACAAGCTGTTCTGTTAAGGCCCCAAAGTTCAATATGAACCGCAACAGACATTTCTCCAGCGCGCACAGAAAGGATGAACATTCCTGACAGCTAAGCCAGCAGCATTTTTCTTTATAGTCCAACAATTTATTAACTAACAGCAGTTTACAACCTTGAGGAAATAAAATAGCAATGGCAAAGGTTTCTAAAGGCTGCACTCCACATCTTTGTCCATGCACTCTGTTTGTAGCCCTAAGTTCCTGGTGGTTTGCTCCACTGACTGGTTATGGCTTGACCTGCCACAAAATTGAATTTTACTTTAATGACAACCAGCTCATCTGGGTTGATCTAGCCTTGTTTGTCAGTCCGTCTCATCACAAAATCCTCTACTGTGAAAGTTGTAACAAAGTTGGATTGCTTCTCACTTCCAAAAGAGGTTATTAATATCAGTTGAAGGTCAGTACATTTGAGTGTGATTTTCAGGGTGATGAGGATGACTCGATTTAAACTGGGAATGAAAAACACATTTGGCTATAATTGATTTTAGCACCATGCAGGTAATGACATGTGATGGCCTTTAAGAGTTTGATTAGTTTAAACGGCCAAAATAATAACCAAGCTGTTTTATATCGATTTGAAGCAGAGAGGAATTGATGGGTTTAAAGCCAAAGGATTACAGAAGAATTTCAACCATCACTGCTAGTACTCTCTCTCGAACTCTCACTCTCTCTCCTTATATCACACACTCTGCAAATGAATATTCTTTCTCTCACTGTTAACCACAGAAACCTGGTATACCCTAGGGGTATGTTCTAGGTCCTCTACCTTTTTATTATTTCTCAATGGGATGGCGGTCCACTACATTTGCAATTTATCAAAAACTACCCTGAGGTGTTTCTTTCAGGCTTCGTTTTCATACACAAGACTATAGCCATAGACACTAAGATCATAAAGATGTTGATTCATTACTACATCAGGAGGACAAGTGTCTGCATTAAGAGTTATTTTATGCTCTGTCAATTCATAGCTTCGGATTACACCTCAATAGAAGAAATGTTGTGAATAATACAGTACTTAACTTTTGAAATAACAACAGAAGTCCCTTTTAGCATTATCGATACTGGAATGACAAACAGGATGGATTTAAAGGCTTAAACTGAAGAATGACAAAATCGATTACCATATAATAGATATAAAATGCTAAATAATGGAATACATTTGTCAAAGTGAAATATATTTTGTAGCAGGAATGCCCAATGAATGGCACAACAGAGACAGCACTCTGACACATTGACAAGAAAGCCAAGGGCTGACTAAAAACATTTCAGTTACAACTTAAGCCACATACAACTTTCTCCAGGATGAATGTCTTCAGTGGAATTAAGGGCTCTTACAGGTTTAGTCGTGTTCCCAAGCTGAATGTAGCTAATTGTTCCTCAGTCAAAATCCTCCCTAAGAGAACCTTCAAAAAACATGACTGCGGCTTTGGATCTGAGGCTACAACTGGTCTCCTTGTAGCCAGCTTGAGTTGGGTGTGCCAAGAACATTAGATGGGAAAGCTTAAGGACTAGCATGATGAGTGAGGGCATTTTAGATCACATCCCCAGAAAGATAAATCCTTTGGATTTGGGAACAGATGGAGGAAGGGTTTACCAAGATTTGAATGAGTCACACTGTCTCTGCCTTTTGAAAAAAAAAAGAGAAAAAAAAAAAAAAAGAAATCTTCATTAGAGATTGGACGAATCTTGTGTCTTTGGATTAATTATTTGCCCTCACTGGTCATGTCATAAATGCCCGCTCTCTGGGAACAGAACAGTTCTTAGCTTGATGTTCCATTTGCACTAGCTATTTGTCCTTCATCTGCTTTTCTTTATATTTTACTGCATGTCTGGTCTCCACCCAGACAAACTTGAAAAGGTTTCCACCTAGCCCCCCAAAACAGCTGAAATCTACAACGCGTTAGTCTTCTACTCCTGAACAAAGCAGAAATTACAGTACCATCCATTTGTATCTGGTTTTAATGAAGTGACTAAACACGGCCTTGGGCTTGCTTTCGGAGCTGCATGGTAATGACCCCATTACCTTTACACGCACACACTCAGACCCACGCACACTAAATGTTTTATGTTCGACTGAGAAGTCCCAGTCTTATTTTTTTTAGGCCTAATAGCCCTAAAGTTGCTGCTTGCACAAAGAAGATAAGGACTCCACAGGCAGTGTTTCCTAATGAATTGCCTTGTAAGGTGGGATACCAAACAGACACTTCTAGTATACACTGAAAAGATGTTCGCAAATAAGTAAACTAATTAAAGACAAAGAAAACAAAGATTAACATCATGAAAAATTGCAGGTATTACGTTCTATTGTCGGTCCCTAGCTGAGGAGAAGAATACAGTGCATTTTGATGCATTGGTTTGTCATGGTTTTCACCAGCACATATATAAAACCTTCTGCAATGGCTCTGCTATTAACGTTCCTCTTTACCTGATGCCAGTGAACATCAATCTGATCCCACACCCAAACTGTTAATAGTAAGGCTCTTTGTCATCCTCTTCTATACTCTGCCACACATTCAGCTGACCATTAGCACATCCCTCAGCCGAAAATAAGCATCCCCTGGGTGCAATTCGATCAGTCTGCCTCTTCTCTTGTCTTAATACAGTCCGAAGCCAATTCCAATTTCTCACCTTTTTTCCTCCAAGACTGGTGCCATTTATACATCTCTGTTCACGGACAATCCATTCAAATGATTTTCCACAACAAGTTAAAGCAAACATTAACAGAGCGCAATGACAAATAAACTCAGTGGTAGTTATTAAACATTAGTAAAAATAAATAAATAAATAAATTGATAAACGAATTAATTGAAACAAGGACAATCCTGTATATACAATAGATGTACACGAAACTCTACATCTGGTGTGAAATTCAAATGTGCCTCATTTACATAAGCTCTGAGACAGTGATATGTCAGATAAGAGGAGCATGTTTAATGAGCGCAGAAAAATTCCTCAGGGACATTCGCATTTTAATAAAGTGGTCTTTGTCACTCACTCAGGATATTATTCTATTCTTTACTGCTACATACACCGATCAGTTCTAATATTAAAACCTATAATGGTAAAACCACTTTTTATTTATTTTTTTTTAATTCTCCTTACGCCACTGGGGTGTGCTGTGATGTTTTGATCTGGGGAATTTGAAGGCCAGGTCAACACCCTTGGGCTCTTTGCCTGTGGTGCAGTGTTCTGGGGTCTTTGTTTCACAGGCAGGATTTTGTGCTGGAGTGTTTTTCTGTTGGATCGGATAATATGTGCTGGTCCCCACAGGCATGGGTGTGTCCATGATGCTGTCATCAGTTTACTCATCAGTGTTGTTCAGTTCACCTGTCAGTGGTCATAATGTTAAGCCGAAATTAGTTTATTATTTTTATAATAATAATAATAATAATAATAATAATAATCCCAAGTGGGTTCAAGCACCCTTCCCAAACAGTGCCCCCCAGTGTCCAGTTCTTGTCAAGGTATATATCATCCTGTTCACATTTTGTTATGGTAGCTCACCACTAATCCTATGATACTGCTTAACAAGAGCTGATGAAATCTGATTGGCTGAACAATAGCATGTTTAAGTAGCTCAGTCATCAATAGAAATCCAATTATAAATTAGCACATCAATGCAGTAAATGATCATTCAGCCTGATCGAATGCATCAATAAAATCAATAAAATGAATAAAAGTCCCAAATATTAGTTTGCACAACAAAAGTCAATCAGGTCTATATCTAAAACTTTCTCTATAACTGTTGCCTGTTTTTGTTTGTTTGTTTTTGCAACATTGTGCAATATGTGATCAGTTTAATCACTAAATGAGTCTTCACATTTAGGAAATAGAGCAAAGCATTTAGGGTCTAATTTATATTTAATGCATGCTGTGCTATGCATTAGATACACTATTCTTAGTTGAATTGCTTGAATCCTATTGGAAAGTGATAATCTTCATGCTTGGGTTCAGATCAATTTCAAATCATCATTTGCAATATATAGGAGAGGACCATTTTCCCCAAAGCGAGGCTGTCTTTGTTGTCTGCAGAGTATAACACTCCTTACTGAAAAGAGATTATTCCGCTAAAGGCGTTTTAGCTTTGCCTTTTCTATATCTGGATCTATTATTATAGATATTAGATATTATATCCTGGATCGGGCTGAACTGGTGTAAGGATGTTTTAAACTGTTTTCTAATTTGTGAATCAAGAATCAAGTAATGAACATGTTTAAAAAATGTTTTAATTAAATTTTGAGCAAAAGAATGTTCATCATATAATAATGTACTCAATAAAAAATCAAGTTCTGTTCTTCTCATCCAGCCAAAGACTATGTGCTACATATCAGTCTTAAAGGGTTCAGGTGGGCATTCAATCATTTCAGAGCTTCTTTTCAGATGTTCAAGTTAAACTGGGACGCTTGAAAAAGCGATACATGTGCATTTACAGGAATGTTCGAGACGAACCGGGACTTGTAGTGAAATTTCTTGTGAATAAACCACATTGTGGAGGAGGCACATCTGTCTGTGTACGCAATCATTCACAAACACCACTTGCGCATTACAGGAACTCATCTGGGAGTCCTTTCCACATCTCCGTACAGTCCTGATCATGCTACTGGGAAGCCAGCATTTCAGACTATGGTGTACTGAAAAAAACGTTCTGCTTTGATGGTATTCAAGCACTAGTGAAACACTGGGATAAGTGCATTAGTGTAGCAGGAGATTATACAGAGAAATAAAGAGAGTTTTTCCCTCTCATTACTAAGTTCTATTATTCTGCACAATCAAAAGTCCCACTTTGACTTGAACACCATTTATATAGGACAACATCATTGAACCTTAGGGATTCTGCTGGAACTGCACCTTTTAGATTAAGTTGATGTGAACAAGCAGCAGACATTAAAGTAAGTTTTATCTTTTAAACAAAGAATATGATGCCTGAGTTTCAATAATAAGAAACTATGATAATGGTGTTAAACACCATTAGTGGCTACCGTGTGCCATTACATATGGCTCATCTACAGATATACTCTTCTGGAGTGTCTGAAAGCTTCAGTCCATTAAAAGCTCTTTTTCTGGGTCTCAGTAATGAATAGTTATATAGCAGAAGGTGAAATAAGCGTCTAAATAGGTTGGTACTGTGAATTCATTTTGGCCTTGTTTCTCTGAATCAGACAAGCAAAAAAAAAACTAGCAAGGTGTGATACACACACTTTTTTACTTGTTTATTGCTGAATTGAGTTGTTAATGTTCAGAACACAGATGGCTTCTAAAACTTGTTTACCACAAAAGGGACACTGCAGTCTGACCAAAAGCATGCATGTGCACACATCCTATCTATCTATCTATCTATCTATCTATCTACAGCTTAACTCTATAAATAAGTTAGAAATAACATTCATGTTTATTAATATTCAGTTAGCAGTCTGTCCTATGTCAGGAGTAATGAGGGCTTTATTAGGATTCCCAAGCCGACAGTCCAAGGGCAGGTGACAACACGGTGACAAGACCAGACAGAGCATATCATCAGAGCATGCAGAACTTCCCTAACTGACAATGACAACTGTTCATTTGCACAAGCTACATAATTAAAATGAGGAGGTTAAAAGGAGAGTGAAATCGAGAATATGATAATCACATTTTAATGGGCTTTTCAAAAAACAAAACAAACAAAAAAAAAGCATCAAATAAACAGATGGACATGAAACCAAGGTTTCAGCATATTTTACACTTTCTGTATCATTAGCATAATGAGTCATTGTTAATGGTTGTGCCCTTCCATTTTCTACCTGTTTTATATTAACTGTGAGGATTATACACAGCCATGTGTAAAAGTTAGTGCCCCCCTCTTTTGATTCTATGAGTTTACATGTAAAAACATCATAAAAATCACCTGATTGTAGCAGGTATTAGTATTAGGCAAATATAACATTAGAAAAACAACAACGTTAAATTATTTATTTAACAAAAATGGAGCCAAAAACAAAAAACAACATGTGGGCAATAGTTCTGATTTTGAAGTCTGATTTAATTGGTACCATTAAACATTTTATTTCTATTTATGTTTAGCTGGCGAAATACATTTTAGGCAGAGACGTCTGCTCGTTCTTGTTAATTCGTTTTAAACCCTTCAATTCTGCCAATTCCCCCATCCGTGAAACCGGCGAGAAGAGGGATTACAGTAACCGAGCGCACTGTTGCGTTGTATACTATACTGTACAACACGCGTTTATCCGCCTTTCGATCCAAACGCTGCCTTTTGTAAAGGCAAAGTATGAGCCGCGGGTTTCGGCACGGCGACGAACAGCTTTATTTCAGTCATAAATTCACAATCACATATTATAAAAAGCCCGAAGCACTTTGTGTTCATAAAAGAATATTTACTTAATATGATAAAATATATTGTCAATTTATGTCTTCTGATGATGTACATTTTAAATAAGATATGTTGGCATATTCACGAATCAGGACATTCGCATAGTTAACACTATCAGATCGCCTAATATCAGGAAATTAAATAAATTTCAAGACCATTTAAACCATTCATTGTTTTGTCCCTGTTAAGACATTACAAAAACTATATAAGAAACTTGCTATGAATTTCAAAGCATGATTTTTGGCATCTCATTTCATCACTATGAAAATAATATGAAGCACATATACACACATTTATCGTGAAAGATCTATTGTAGAACAAAAATATTAAATTCATGTTTGCTGCAGCATTGGAAACAATATTGTTTTATGCTAACTAATTATACACAATTCTTCGTTGTACTTGGTCCGGCTTTTAGATAAAATCCTTCCATGCGCCATCTGGCGGATATTCAGTGAAGCACAACACATTTATTTAAATTCCCAAATGTTGCTTGAGGCAAGTCGCGGCACGGTGAGCACCGAATTGCGGCATCTTGCGGGAAAAAATGCGCATTCTTAATGGCCACATCTGTAAGTACCCCCATGATTCAATAGCTTGTAGATCCAATAACTTGAAGCAATTGTTTCATATCTGACCTTATAAGTGTCTCACATTGCTGTGGAAGAATTTCTATAGAGAATATTGCTTCTGTTTGTTGAGGTTTTTTGAAATTTGTATATACACAGCTCCTGCCACAGCATTTCAACTGGGTTGAGGTCTGTATTAGGAAGTTCTAAAACTTAGATTTTTAAGCCATTCTCATGCAGATCAGTGTCCTGTTGCATGACCGAGTTGATTATCCATGAGAATACTCTTGTGTACAGAAGAGGTCATGATCAACTTATTGACTGCAAGGTGCCCAGATCCTGTGGCAACAAAACATGCTCAAATCATCATCCTACCATTGCTGTGCTTGATAATGGTTATGAGTTGTTGCTGCTAAAATGCTGCTTGGTTTACCCCAAACATGCCGCTGGGTATTAAGGCTAAACAACTCCACTTTGTCTCATTTGTCCAGATGGCATTGTTCCAGAAGCCTTGTGGTTTGTTCATAAGCAGTTTTGTGAACCTTAGTCACAAAGTGGTTCCATGTTCTTTTAAAACAGAAGAGGTTTCTCTTGGCAACTCTTCCAAGCAACCTAAATTTGTTGTGTCTTACTCTACCGTAATTGTGCTTTCAAGGACTTTAACATTTAACATGCTAAGTGAGGCCTGTAGGGTCTGAGATGCAGCTTTTTTTTTCTTTTTTTTTTTGTATTTCTCTGAGCATTGCATGGTCCGAAATTGAGATGAATGTTCTGGGACATCCACTTCTGGGAAGATGAAGATGAATGGGCAAATGTCTTAAATGCTTTTCACTTTTGTATAATGTGAAATATTCTCACTGTAGAATGTTGAACTCCAAATTGTTTGGAAATGGTTTTATAACTTTTTTTCCAATTTATCTGCAGTAAACAGTTGCTTCTTTAAGACCATTGCTTATGTATTTTCCACTTGGTATTGTATTAACACACACCTGAATGCTCCAGACCAGCAAACTGCCAAAACTTCTACTTTTATAGAGGTCTGCACACCTGCTGATGATCATTTAATCAAGGGGTGATGATTAGCAGCCCCTGGCTGCACCATACCTTTTTTAATCCAGTGGAAGCCGTAAGGCCGTACTTAGTATTGCAGACACATTTTTTGGCTTCATTTTTTCTAAATAAATGATGAAAGAAGTTATATTTTGTTGTTTGTCTAAGGTAGTATTTGCCTAATACGTTGTATTTGTAATTGCCAAAGACTCGCTACGATCAGATGATTTTTACAATGCTTTTTTACACAAAAACACATAAAATTAAAATGGGGTACTAACTTTTACACATGACCATACATTTGATCATTCAAAGTTTAACCAACGGAAAATTTGTAAGGTATGCTATTAACATTTCTTTGAGACATTTTTTTGCACTTACTGATAATTATAGGCCAGGGCTAAATCTGCCAGAATTAGAATAATTTACAGAAGAAATTACAGAAGGACTTGACAGAAAGTGTACTCATTTGTTATTAGGGCTGATAACGTTTCCTGCTCTCTAATTTTGCAATGTCAAGTAAAAGAAAAAAATATGACGGTGGAAATAAAGTTTCTAGGAAGGTGTTAAGATCCTGATGAACCACAACAAGTAAGAAAAAAAAAAAAACCACACACAAAGCACTTTTAGGTTGCCAAAACAAACATGTTGCCAGTTTAAAATAAAGGTAAATATATAATACTGTAGGAATGTTTTAAAGTGAGAAAATTGTTCATCATAGAGCCTTCAGAAAAAAATTGAAGGTGAGCTGTGAGGGCATACTATAAACATTTCATCTTCTAAATAGAAAACCACAGACAGTAATTTTAATTAATTACAGTTAAACTGATTTTTTTTTCATTGTCACATTTCTTAGTACAGCTTTTTAAAATTCCACTGATCCTAAAAACGTGAAACACTAAGGCCGGTATTCTATAGCTTCCTCCTGTGCCGCCTGGGCAGTTTTGGCCCATAGGGGTATGACGCCACCAGACCTCTGGGTGTACACCGTGGTGTCTGGTGCATGTCATGGGTGCTCGATCGGATTGGGATCTAGGGACTTTGAAAGTCGCATTGGTTTCCTTCTGCATGCTAGGCTCCGTGCCAGGCAGCTGCCTTGCACTGGGTGTTCTGGACGGGCTGGCTTCTTGTCCCCATGGCCATGGGTGAGCCTTGGGTGCCCTTGTTCCTAACACTAGTTTACTGGTATATAATTGATAAGCGACATTGTTGTGTTAATGTTATATGATATTAATGTTATGGCTGATCATTTGTCTGATCTACAGCTGTTCAAAAATAAGTTTTCTGCTAAATGAAACATTACGAATTGTTCTTTTGTTGAACAGTCTGTTTTCTTTTATTCATTTCAAGGTGTAAATTGTCATATTCTATAGCCATAGTCTAATTTTTCTTCTTTCTAGAAATCAATGCTTAGAGTGAAGAGAAATTGCAATTATTTCAGGTACCAAAATATAGCACTAAAGTGGATGGATCAGACAAAAAAACGAAGCTTAACAGCATCCATTTATACCAACAACTTGGTCAGACACTACAGTGCAGTGCAGCAGTTAGTGATCCGTCAAACAGATGAAGTTCAGTCAAACAAATGGTTTTGCATGATGCATAGTATCTTTCGGTAGCGCTGGTGGTTCACTCCAAGGGCACATGTCAGCAAAATGACGAACAGCAAATAGTATCATGTGCTGGGTTAAATGACCCATGCAATAGCTAGGAGGTATAAAAACAGTACAGCTTTGCACATGGTTTCTCCGTCACACAGCCCGGGCTTTAGGCTTATCTACATTAAAGATTTCATAGATTCGCACATGTTCAAAGTCATATCACCAAAGAAATGCTTATCACCTGAACTTAAGCAAAGCACTTTATCGTGATGAGGCTCATCCATCCTCTCCTCTGCCCTAACCCACTGTTGGCAGTAAAATCTTCAGTAAGTGCAGTCTCAATTGAAAATCTGTACTAAATGAAAAGATTTACATGCAGAAAAGGGATTATAAGACCTCTGAACTACCAGGTTTGAGATCTAATAGCCAGTTATTTGACTCATCCTGTGCTCTGTTCTCTCTGGATGGGAGTTGCCTTGATTTTTATTTCAAAGTGCTGACCTCACCTGACAAACATTTCATCTGCTTGATGAAATAATGATTTCAATATCCTTAATAACGCTGGGGACTCAGAGGGTGGAGCAGCAGCACTGAGCCAAAAAAAAGAAGGAAGAAAGAAATCATACACCAGGCTGAAAGTACAGACTCCAAGAAAGAAGCTAATGGCCATCCATTTAAACAGATATTAGTTGTGCTTGCTGCAATGGGTACCCAACCTTGTGTCCCAAGTTTCCCAGGATAGACTCAACTCCACAAAACCACAGCAGCGCCGGATAAGAAGCATAGTTAATGGAGGGGTGAATACTCGCTGAGGGCTCCTGAAGCCTATCCCAGGAGACTTAGGGCGCAAGGATGGGTACACCCTGGATTGGATGTCAATCCATTGCAGGGCACACACACACTCTGGGCAATTTGGGAATGGCAATAAGCCAAATCTGCATGTCTTTGGATTGTGGGAGGAAACTTGAGTACCTGGAGGAAACCCACCAAGCACAGGGAGAACATGCAAACTCCAGCACACCTGGCCGGGAATAGAACTCGGACCCTGGAGGTGCAAGACAACAGTTCTAACCACTAAGCCACCTTGCTGCCTGGAGGGATGAGTATTTTTGAAGGGATGTCTTAGGAACTTTACCTTCTTTGGGTACTTTTACATATGCAGGATTGTGTCTATTTGAATGAAACTCTGAAACCTTTTTCTGATAAGTCCAAATATCTAGAATACATTTAATTTCTGCAGTTTTACAGCCCTGTTCTTTGGCTCAATTTGTGTCTCAACTCTCATGGCTGTAAAACTGCAGAAATTAAATGTGTTCTAGATATTTGGACTCATCAGCCACACAAAGAAAAAAAAGCTATTATACTATACACAAAAATGTATTGTACATTTATGATTATTTATATAATTATGTAGCAATTTATACTGTGGATCCCTGTTCTATTTTGTGATGTTTGTGATTTTTTTAATCACTGTGAGTATTGGAAAGATTCTTTAACTACTGTCTACATACGTTTTTTTTTTTTTTTTATTCGTTAGGTTGTTTAATTATGTGTCTCATGAAACTAAAAGAAAACCAAATAGAAAAAAAAAATTAAAAAATACCATATTTCACCATATAATGAAGAAAAGAGCAATTTATCTTTGTTTATATTTATCTGTCTTTATTTTCAGAAATTCCCACGTTCAGAATTATTTTTGATTACAAGAATTCAGTCTCATCTTTGATTGGCTAGACGCGGCACTGTGTGTGAATTACAACGGCTGTACTAAAAGTAAAGCAAACGTGGGCATGACTTTCATGTTAAACAACAGGTCGCCCAAATTGCACAAGTTGGCAGAATAACTCTTCCTCTATACAAAGGTACTACTCAACATACTGTAGTCTCCATCACAAGTGATGCATTTGAAATAGCTGGAATTATATTCATTCCAGTCTTAGACAAATGGGCAGATTAAGTGTTTGCTTGGCAAATATTCATCTACCGAATGGATTACCAAAGGTTGGTTTACACTACCCCTCTCATTCTTATTGAAAATTCTTATTTCCAATCAAGGTGGATTATTCTAATGTATTAATGAAATTTTAGGATCAATGTAAATACTGGAAATACTGTATGACATCAAGACTGAGAATATGAAGATCAAAGGCAGAAATCTGTAGATAAATCCCAGCTCTCGGCTCTGCACTAGTCCGATGTATACTGTAAAAGCTTGACAATAAGCTACTAAAGTGACTAAACCCCATTGAGCAGTGGTACAGCTCACATCCAATTAACAAGGATAGCTTTAGTGTTTGGTTACAGTGCCTAAAGGCTTGTATCACTTTTGATGGATGCTGTCAAGTGCCTTTTCTTGTTGCCTTCATCTGAAGAGACAAATAATAAAAAATCAGCGATTCACTTGTCTTGCTCACTTGAACTAGACTTTACCTTCAGTTTCCAAATCCTCCTTCATCTCACACTGTCACACTCCCACTCTCTCTTCATTTTGTATGCCATTATTATTATGTTTTTTAAGGTTACAAAAAGAGTTAGAGTTTTAACTGGCATCCGTCAGCTACTCGAACACGTATCATTAATAAGCTAATGTGAGAAATTTCCCACACATGCTGATTGGTACTGGCTGCGTTTCAAAGCATGACTTAGGTGGAATGACATTTTAAACTTTAATTCATACATACTGTACTATATGCATCAACTGAGGAATAGCAAGGATTTGTGTTTACAGCCAAGATAATACAAAAAATATAAAGAGAATAAATGTAATTCAGAATAATTTAAGAAGTTGCGTAAAAGCTATATCAATCAAAATTTGGGCCAAAATAAAACACTCGACTCATTCACTATTTTGAATACTACAGTCAATTACAGCTAAGCACTCATCTAACGGTAATGGGAATACATAATTCCTAGGTCTTGAAATAAGTATACGCTTAAGAGCTGTTGACCAAATTATTTTCCTGCTGGGAGAATAATTATACAAGAGCCATTTATCAGCATGAGTGGTTTACGTTCAGGAACAGATTTAATTTGAAGCGCGATGTTGATGGTGTATCATTTTGCAAAAGATCCCTTTTTAATTCAACTTAGAAAGCAGTTTCTTCCAACCGGTAGCTCCTTAGTCTATGAAATGCACCTGCAAATGGATTCACTTTATAAAAACGAAGTCTCTTTTTAGAGAAAGAGAAGAGGTCCTTGTCAGTGGCTATGTGATGAAGTGATGAAGCCTGGTTAAATATTTACATTTACCACTCACTTCTGTCAGAACGGATGTGACAACGTTTCTCCAAAGTCTCGCCTTGAAGAGACAAGATGGAAAAGTTTGCGAGACGGCTCTGATCAGGCACTGAATAAAGACATGAAAGAGTTGAACAGGAAAACCACTCATTCAGTTGGGGTTTCGTGGTTCAGCTTCAGGTGATTAACCTTTAAGCCGAGGTTGTCCGACTCATCATTGGGTTCAGAATGGTGCTGCTCCTGTTTTTTTATGGCTCACAAAAACAAATAAATTTATATTAATCAGTTACCACTAGTCCTGTGATAGATTGGCGCCCTGTCCAGGGTGTACCCCGCCTCGTGCCCTTAGTCTCCTGGGATAGGCTCCAGGCTTAAACGGTAATGACGATGAGTGAGTGAGTGAGTTACCACTAGTGTTATAACAATTTGGAATAAGTGTGAACCATGGATTAAGTTAAACCATCGTGTTAAAGAAGAATTTACCAGCTGCTCTATGATGTGATATTTGGGCCCCATTCCAGAACAAGAAACACTTGCACAAACTGTATTTCCATTTGCTTGGCTTTGTGGCTTAGTACAGTAGTTAGCACTCTCCCTCTCTCTCTCTCTCCATGCACCTCAAGGGTCTGGGTTCGATTCCTGCCTCGGATCGGTATGCGTTTGCATGTTCTTACCGTGCTTGATGCAACCGTGCCCAGGCAACCTGTGACCCTGTATACAGGATAAAGTGGAATAGACGATGACTGAGTGAATGAGTGAGTGACTTTGTGCACACTAGTGTTGCCAGAACAGTCCAAGCACTACAGGGTTGCCAGATCCCCATATGCAGTATTGAAAACCCACTCACTCCTCCAATAAAAGACAAGCCAAATAACATCTGTACTAGTATCCCAATTATATATGCACTTATATATTATATATTTGTTTTAATTTACCCATGTTTTTATTACAAGGATTACAAGCCCAATTATTTTTTTATTCATTTTTGTTCAAAGCAGGGTCAGTAACTTCAAAAACAGTCAGGAAAAAAGCATAGCGTTTCCACATTAAAACAAAGGGCGGGTGGGGGTGCTTGTTCCACTGGTGTTGCATGTCCACAATTCACGGTGCTCGTTATTAATGAGTTCATGCTGTCTCCGCACACATACAGTGCATCCGGAAAGTATTCACAGCGCATCACCTTTCCCACATTTTGTTATATTACAGCCTTATTCCAAAATGGGTTAAATTATTTTTTTCCTCAGAATTCTACACACAACACCCCATGATGACAACGTGAAAAAAGTTTACTTAAGGTTTTTGCAAATTTATTAAAAAAACAAACAAACTGCGAAATCACATGTACATAAGTATTCACAGCCTTTGCTCAATACTTTGTAGATGCACCTTTGGCAGCAATTACAGCCTCAAGTCTTTTTGAATATGATGCCACAAGCTTGGCACACCTATCCTTGGC
>JAQMYJ010000010.1:11759807-11778622 GCA_030014305.1 Clarias laeviceps | reverse complement strand
TAATGCTTAATGCTTAACTAATGAAATAGAAATAAAAACAACAACAACAAATCACAAAAATGAAATATGGCTCTTACACTATGTTTATGACAAGTATTTTTAAAAAATCACTTTGGGAAATTTTTTGAGATGGCCTGCACCCACCTAAATGTGTTATGTCATCTAATTTTAATAATGCATATTCTTCAGTGAACAAGTAGTCAAGACGTCCATTAAAAAGAGTAATGTGACCACTAGGGGAGCTGAGAGAGCTCACACACATGCACGCACGCACACACACACACATGCACGCACGCACGCACGCACACACACATGCACTCACGCGCACACACACACACACACAAGAGGGTAAACATTTACCAGCATGAAACATACAGGCAGTGTGGGTGTATGCAGATGTTGTCCTTTTTCTTGATAATGGCATGCAGCTCATATGAACTCATTCACAGCCCAAACCTAGCCTGGAATCATTAATTTTACATTAGACCACATTTACATTTGTGATCCTTGATGGATTCTGTGGGGGAGAAGAATAATCTAAACTACAGTGACTGCCTGGTTATGCAGTGATGTGCAAGATCCTCCAAAAGAAACAATAGTCAATTATGTATTCATTGAGCTTAGTATTCCAAGTCGATTTCTAAGAAACGGGTTTGAGCAAAGGCACCCCGAATATAATTTCTTATTTTCTGTTTTGTCTTTTGAAACTGTAATGCATTTATGCCATGTGAGCAGTTTAACTGGCCAAATGCTGTTTCTGTAAGGCACTGCCTGTTAGGATATAATTATCAAACCACTACATCAAAATGTTTTTACTCTGATCTAAGATCTGACCAAATTATAAACCTGTATTACATAGATGTATTGTTCATGCACAGCTTTGTACAACACCAGCACCAATGAAGATTAGCTTGAAGGCCCGCTGGTCAGATCTGATGCCAAGAGCTGCCATGAAAGTCATGAGAGAATACTAATTATCTTCTTTTGTAGCTAATTGTGAAAAACTGTCCAGGTCCAGGTACTGGCATGGATTTCTTGAATAAAAGTCTAAGCCAAGGATTTCTTTACTGACATAAAGTATATATACTATTCATTGACATTGGTAAGTGGGTCCCTTTGGATTGCGAGGTGGGACCTTCATGGATTGGACTTGTTTTTCCAGTGCATCTCATCGGTGCTTGATCAGATTGGAATCTGGGGAGTTTGTAACCTTGGTTGGTGGCCTTAGGCTCTTTGCCTCTTGTGCCCTGATTTGTGCTGCATTGGCTTTCTGCGGGATTGGACCACGCAGGCTAGCCTTTGGGCCCCAGTGGTATGGGTGTGCCTTGTGTGCCAATCCTCCAAATTTATGAAACAATCTTTAATATAACCTTTGTTCACATGACCATTTCAAAAGCCCTTTTAGCTTTCTATACAACTATCTAAGAAGGTATTAAGAAGAAGTCATTATTTACGTAGCTTAACAAAAACCTTTTTCTGTGAAACACAAATTAAAAGTAAAACCCATAGTCAAGGGTTCGATTCCCGCCTCCCGTCTGTGTGCATGTTCTCCCTTTGCTTGGTGGGTTTCCTCGGGGTACTCCGGTTTCCTCCCACAGTCCAAAGACTCAGGCTAGTTGGTGTTTCCAAATTGCCTGTAATATGTGAATGTGTGTGTGCCCTGCGATGAATTGGCACCCCGTCCAGGATGTACCCTGCCTCATGCATACAGGATAAAGTGGTATAGACGATGAGTGAGTGAGCATGTAGAAAAATTAAGTATAAAATCTTTCTGAAATACTCCAGCGCAGCCAACATTTTATTACAACAAAACCATTGTCTCTGCTGCGGGAGGTATTATACTGTAGCATCATCTCTTTCTAAAAGTCTTCCTGGACATTTATATGCCTCAACAAATAATTAATTCCCCCTGGCTTCAATGAATGTCATCTTGTTTTCAAATAGACTGATGCCAGTCAACAAGGAGAATATTGATCGATGTTTATGTACGGCCGATAAACTGGTGTCTTCTTTGTGAATTTTTGCGTTTTATTGTCTGGTTTTGTTTATTTTGTACGGTTTGTCATTATTAATATGAGACACTTTTTCTCCTTTTGTTTTCATGCTCATTATTATGCTAATGCTAAGTTATAGTCCAGAGATTGTGTTTTGTTCTGAACCGTATATAAGTTTGATAATAAAAGAGGTCTGCACGTATGTTACACCTCCTCCACCATCCTGACATCTGCTGTCAGAAATACCAAAAATCCAAAGGGCCACGGAAAACACTAAACACAGTCGACAATTAATGATTCGAGTCCCAGACTACCCATCATTGAAAACTAACATCTCAGAATGGCAATCAAGCAAAGCAAGTTCGTGCACAACTACTTCAAAATGTGAGTCTTATAGTTTCTAAGTCAAACGACAAAATGGAAATGAACACCAAACAAAGCCAAAGTGGCAGGATAAAACAGCTAATACAATGAACATAGATTGAAAATGCCAGACTATACAAGATAAATAACAACAAGCTCAGATGGCAAGACCTCACAAAGATTTCCATGATCTTAAAAGGTTTATTTGCCAAAATTATTCTTGTTAATCAAAAATACAAGAAGAAAAATATTCTATACATAAGTACCAAAGCGTCAATGTTAGCTCCATTTGCTGCTCTTTGTAATATATCTTTGCTACAAAGTACTATAACCTAAAATACATTCACAGGGACCTTCAAAAGCTGCGTTGTCTTTTTCCAACTGATATGTTACTGTCTTACACTTCTTTCACACTTGGAAGTAAATTACTGTTTGATTGCCACCTTTATTATACCCTCTCCTCATCCTTTCTCAAATCCACATGGCAAGAGCCGGCAGCGACTCCTAATCGAATCACGACACAGTAAGAGAGTGTCACTGCGGTAGGGGGAAGATCCATCTTGACGGGGACTGCTACAATTAATGATGTGAAGGAAATTATATATTTATTTAAAGCTCATTAGGTTTCAAACCCCCTATGGAGTCACATTCTGCTCTCAAAAGGTCTCTCAGGGGTGTACTGGTTTTGTTTAGGCTACAAAAGTAAGCTGGAAGGAAACATTGACAATGTCCTTTGAAAGGACCCCAGCTTGTTTTTCTTGAGCAAAAATTGAAAATATGGGATAATCAGAGGAATTGAAGCTTATTACACTGATCCTCAAGGTGAAGTGTTTGGTTATTACGAGTCTAGATGACCCGAAAGTGGTTGCAAAGTCTTATATTATTGTTTTACTATTTCATTTTAGTGGTAATACACAGCAATTTGTGTTATGGTTCACTGAATATCTTACCTTATCTACCTTAATATCTAATTTTATGTAACAGACCTGCGAAGGTGACTTGATTATTCTTACTGGTGAAAAGCGTATAAAAAAACACTGATGCGAGGAAAGGAACTATGTGCTATGGTTTTAATTATTTACTTGAATTAGCAGTGAATTCGTCTGCTTTTTTGTGTCGCCTACTGTACCTGCAAAGCATAGACAACACTTGCGGCGTCACACTTTTCTCCTTCTTTTCGGAAACCATCCAGGAGAAATTGACAAAACTTGCACAAAACTTTTTTTCAGAAAGCATAGATCTGCACTAGTCAACATAAACTTCAGGTTTAGGTATAGTACTAGGTGCAAAATGGAAAATAACCACCATGCCACATCAGCGGCTCAGTACCAAGCACAGATTTGTAATTTCATTTAAACACCGGTTTCATTAGCTTTTAGCTCTTTATGGGCTCTTACTTGTGCTATCATGTGAACAGATAGCAGACATGCATCTTTTCATTTAATTTTTGGAGCATTACTTCCAGAAAGCACTGCTGCCACGCTTCTGTAAATGAAACATCAATATAATAGTTCCCCACAGCTATATAGTTTGTATGTAACACTGTCCAGTGTGCTGGGTTCATTTTCACTGATTTGATGGACACAGATCGAGTTTACAACCTAACTTGAATGGACAAAAAAGATAAATAAAATAAAGCTAGCAGCAAACTGCAGAATAAATCATCTTATTTGCAATATGAATTTTTATCCAGTCAATGAATAGAAGAATGCGCACCAAAATGGATGGATGGATGGATGATTCATTCTACGTGCCATCCAGCACATTGGGCAATGGATTTACATTCACTGTTTCTGTGGCAATTATTTACAGGATTGTATCTGAGCAGTTGAGGGGTGAAGGACCTGCTCAAGTGTCCAACAGTGGTGACCAGGCAGCATCAGGACACAAACCGGAGACCTCCTGGTTCGTAGTCTAACACCTTAACCACCGAGCCACCCCTACCCCTGTTGCATCAAAATAATAACTAATAACTTCTAAACCTTAACATTTTGAATAATAGGCAGATGTCCAAACCATCATCTAAAATCTACATACTTGTTTGTTTGTTGTTGTTTATATCATATCTGTACATTTGTATTCCTGTTCACTTCCAAGGTGATGTGCTAGGTCAAGCTAAGTCTGGGATGGCTGAATTGGCCTCTTGTTCACTGGAGACAAGCCAAGATCTGCTTATCTGCTATCAGCAGCTTTAAGTAGCCCCAGAGGTATGACATCCAGCTGGAAGATGCCATCTTTTACCTGGCTTGGACCAGAACATCCCACACAAACCCCTTATCTTAAATCATTGTATAAATCCCAGATCAGTCTGAAAGAACAAGTTCTACTCATGCTGAAAGTTAAAAAAAAGTGATATATACAGCATGGCCCCTGGGTTCTCAGGAGTCTCCACAGTCTTCAAAGCAGTGCATCTTAATAGCCGTTTCGCTAAGAACACTTTCGAGACCTGCTCATGCATTATACATTAAAGTCAGATTTGCAGTAAGAGAATGTATTGCACTTTATGGTAAATCATGGTGCATCTATGAAGCAAAAACAATAAATTCTTAGACAAAATGATCAGGTCAGTCAGTACATATAAATGCTACTATATTTGTGGGGTGTGTACATATGTATACTGTATATATAAAATGGAAAGATAAATGGCATTTTGAGACTTTCAATCATTTGCCAATTTATTTTTCTCTGATAAACAAGGCTGTCTATATCAAATCATTTAGTTTGAAAGCCACTCTATAAACTGATTTTGGAACCGTAAAAGTCCCTTTTTTTTAACGAAAATACAACCGATTTGTGGTCAGCAAATCGTACCATTTCTTACTGTCACATGATCATTTTACGAGGACTATAAGCCGTGCAGCACAGGACCTGCCATGAGTAAATTAGATGGTTCAATGCATTTGAGGAAAATGGATACTTACATTCTGTTATTGTCTCTGGAGTCACCCAATCAGCAATAAATGACAGCTATTTGTCACTTTGCATTCAATTTATTTTTTTCTGAAATCTCTTCTGGTTTGCGTGTTCAGCTTAATGATGGCTTCGTTCATTTCACTTCATATTAACACCACTTTAGACCACACATTGAGAGTTCCCATGAACAACTACCAAATGCAAATTCAACAATTGTAATCAACCACCTTGCATCTCATTAATTTGTCATAAAATATTGAAGAAACAGGTCACAACTGACCACAAATAAATTGTTTATCAGTTATCCAATTGAGCTTGTGAAAATGGAGGGATTTGGTTTACAAAAAAACAGGGAGGAGCGATTTTTCTTAAATATTTTTGTAAAATCTCTTGAAATAAGGTTCAAAATTTTGTTGTGCGCGCACACACACACACACACACACACACACATACTGTATATATATATGTGTGTGTTTGTGTGTCACACCTTAAGAAACTCTTTGGAGGTGTGCCCTCATATCTGGCAGCAAGATCATAGCAAGAAGCAGGGCCTGCATTTCTTCGTCCATGTCCCACAGATTCGCATGTCCCACAGATTCTTGTTTGGATCAAGACCAAATACTCACCTCAAACTATTTGTCCTGGTTCTCAAACGATTCCTGAGCAATGTTTAAGTAGGTAGTACCATATGTGTCGAAGTAGCATCCACATGAATGCCATGACCCAAAGTTTTCCAGCAGAGCATTGCCCAGAGCATCACACTGCATCCACCAACTTGCCTTCTGTCTATAGTGCATCCTGCTGCCAAGCGACACACATTCACCAGGCCATCCTCATGATGTAAAAGAAAATGTGATTCATCAGAGCAGGCCATCTTCTTCTATTGTGCCATGATCCAGTTCTGATGCTCACATGCAAAACGTAGGAGGTTTTGGCAGTGGACACAGGTCAGCATGGGCTCTCTGGCCAGTCTGTGGCTACACAGCCCCAGCAATCTGCGATGCATTGTGTTTTCTAACACCTTTTTAACACAGCCAGACAACATTATGTTTTTTAGCAATTTGTGCTTTTCTCTGGGATCAGAACAGATGGGCTAGCCTTCAATCCCCACAATCATCAATGAACCTTTAGCACCTGAGACCCTGTCGCCAGTTTACCGGTTCTCCTTCCTGGTGCCACTTTTGGTAGATATTAATTACTGCATGCCAGGAACACCCAGAAGGCCTGATGTTAAGCCATCACAATTTGGCCTTGTCAAGGTCACTCAGGTTCTTACACTTGCCCATTTTTCCTTCTTACAACACATCAACTTCAAGTTCACTTGCTGCCTAATTTTTGCCAATCTTTGTCAGGGAACACTTTATTATTATTATTATTATTATTATTAGCATCATTAGTATTCATTTATTGATTAATTCCCATAACATACACTGCATCACAGCGCAACATCATCTCAACATGATGCAACATCATCTCAACATCAGCTCAAGTTACCCCTCCACACCAGCAGAGGGAGCACTCTCCCAAGTTCTACTATGACCTCAATTTCCTTCTCTATATACTGTAAGCTCAGCGGTTTCTCGTTGTATTGTCTTGCTGACTCTTGATTTCTAAGTTGTAATCATTCACAAGGTGTTTGATGATTTTAAAGATTTTGTAGCTACAGTAGCATATGCACCTAACTACTTTACTAGGTAAGTTTTAGTTGGCTAGGTATGAGGAACTAATAAACCAGTAGTCTAAGTGCAGTTTTAATATGCACTTGAGATGATATGATGATGAAGACACTGCAAATGCAGGACGAAATGCCTATTTTCCTGTTAGACAAAAATGATGCACAGTAAGCTTGCGATGCATAACAAGGCAGCTGCCTTATTATATTGCATGCCTGCTAAGAATTTTAAACACTGCTTTCAAACTGACGATATAATTTAGCTCATGGATAGAGGAGCTATTTACTTCCAGAAAACTGACCCATGATCTTGATTTGCAGTTGCGTTTATGAACTGTAACACTGCTGATTTAATGTCTCTGCTACTCTCTAAACGCATTAGCTCTTCATTTTGTAATTCTATTAAATTTGCAATATACTATTACCCTTATTTCTGCCAGATATTGAAAGAACTGAAAACATTGATCTATGCATTTAAGAGGATAACATGCTAACTATCTCCTTTTACTACACAAAGAACGCCCTGGAGATGGAATGAGGAAAGGAGAGAAAAATCACGCATCGTTGTCCATTTACATGTCCCTAGGTGAGGTTTTCTGCCTCTAGAAAACCCAGCAAATGCTCCAAGCTCCAACAGATGAGACAAGGTTTAAGTGAGACAGTCCCCTTGATCATGCTTAGCAAGCTGATGCTAGCCTATTAGTTCTAGCTGCAAGGAATTTACTGTACCACGTTAAAAAGCAGTATGGTCATCAAACCATGCAGTCAATCTGCAAATGCAATCTTTAAAAAGCAGTAAAATACGGTTTTCTTACAGTATGATTAAAGTTGATATGGATAATGGTTTCTTAAGATGTTGCAATTAAAGAGAATTTGGAGCACATGTGGCCTATTACTACTTCTCTATTAGTTAAGGATGGTATGAATCTGAAAAATTCATTGCAGCTTTGCAATAATTAAACAAGTGTAATTAAAACTGAAGGACCTTTGCATGTGCGTGTTGGGGTACTGATTTAAAGAATTTTTAAGGTGCAGTTTATTAGCAGGTAGATTAAACCTTTGGCCTATTTTAACTAAAAGGACATGCATATAGTTTATCTGAAAAAGGAAGACAAAAGAAATCAAAAAACGGGCATGAAGTAAAGAAAGGCCAGGGCAGGAGAATAATCATAAGAAGATAAAAAGTGAAGTGTGCTACACTGATAAATTGTACACTACAAACAATATTTGTGCTCTATAGACCTCCTCCTCCCTCTCTCCATTGTACTATGAGAATACAGTAGGTACTTTTAACTACATGTAATGGCTGCAGATCACGTCATTTGGTGATTCATGTCCATATAGTGCAGCAGCAATGAAAATAGTGGGAGCATTATATACTGTAGCACGTGTCCTTAACATGCTGTACAAACTAGTGATGTGTCTCAAATCACATACAGTATACACTGTTACACATATACTGTTATTGAGTAATTATAATAACAGGACAGGGACTAGGCGGCTCAGTGGTAAGCTTCGTCTTCAGTAAAGAAGGCCTGGGGTCACTCCACAGCAAGTGCCACACTCCCATCCACTGGTTTATACAGCACCCTTAGTGAAGAAGGGCATCCGTGCCAAAATCAAATCTATCTTTCTCCCTAATTGGAGAAATTCAAAGACCAACAAATGAGTACTACAGTAAAATGAGCCATGCTAGTAACCAGCTTTCTGATAATGACTAATGTTTAAGTTTTGATTTGAGACACAGCTCATTAAAGCAGTCTCTGTGAAAAACAACAGTAAAAAGTTTTATATAGAAACCATTGTGTTTTAATATTGATTATCAGTTTGCAAACCTGATGGACATGAGATTCACATCGTATCACCTTGCCTCGCCCCACTGGGCAATTTTTTATACTGGTAATATTTTTTATTTTGGTCTCAAGTACAAATAAAGAGAAGAAGATTACAAGTAAGTCAATCTTGATATAATGCCTAAAATGTATTATATTTAAGGAAACACAATCGTATGTTTTCGCAGATTTTCAGCTATGGCTGTGGAGTGTAGAGAGTGAGGTCAGCACGGTGGCATAGTGGTTAGCACTGTCGTCTTGCACCTCCAGGTTCCGGGTTCGATTCCCACCTTGGGTCTATGCATATGGAGTTTGCATGTTCTCCCCATGCTTGTTGGGTTTCCCTGGGCACTCTGGTTTCCTTCCACAGCCAAGGACTTGCAGATTAGGCTGGTTGGCAAATTGCCTGGTGTGTGTGTGTGTGTGTGCCTTGTGACAAATTTGCACCCTGTCCAGGGTTTACTGAGATAGGCTCCAGGCCCCTTGCAACCCTGTATAGAGGATAAAGCCATATAGACAACGACTAAGTGAGTGAGTGTCTTTCATATTTGCTTTGAGCCCAAGTAAGCCATACCATGCTTGAGATCACCTTTTCAAGAGAACTCAACTAAGCAACTCTGATCCATGCTCAGACATTATATAGTGTGTTCACATCAAACAAAATACCTGACTTGGATGACTTAGCCCTTAGTATGAAAGCATCCAGTGAGTACAGAGTACCAGAACTACCACGTTTGTTTTTGACAAGAAAAAATAGACAAATATCAACTTAATTTTCTTCCCATCTACTTAATCTGTAATTCTTAACTTTACCTTATCTTGCTCCTATCCAGTGAGCAATACGTTACCGTTGAACTCATTGCCATGCTTTCAGCCTGGACTGAAGCCTGCAGAAGACTGGGAAAGATGTTTGGGCTGAGCTGGCATGCTCTATCTAGTCTTCCTTTAATGCAGTTTTATAATTGATTCTTTCTCATCCCCCAGAGGAACTGGATGTAATCAGACAAAAGAGAGGTATCCCTGTTCTTTTATATAGCTATCGATCCAACTACCTGTCACTCATTCATACATGGTGCACACTGCTCTGTACATTGATATACATAAATCCAGAAAATGTGTGCACAGCAGTTGGCATACAATAAGTTAAAAAGATACACTTGAGTAGGACTTAATTTTTTTCAAATTAATTAAATTAAAAAATCATTATTTGATTAAATAAGTCAGAAATGATTGATTTTTAGAGTAAATAAAAGAGCAGCACAGTTATGAAAGTGTAAGGTAGGTGTAGAAAATATTGAACTAATTTGGTTTGCTCCTACAATCAATTATTTCACTAATTCCTTTTCATTTAACCACTTTTAAGTTTCTCAAACTAATCTAATGCATTAAATCTTGTTAGTGATAAATTAAGTTGCTTTGTCCTGTTCATATTTTCTAGGAGTTGTGCAAACCTTTTTACACTGAACAGTGGAATCTTGAATTGCGAGCATAATTCGTTCCAGAAGCATGTTTGTACTGTATATCAAAGCACTCTTATATCAAAGCGATTTGGCCCACAAGAAATAATGGAAACTCTGATGCTCAGACGCACACATGCTAACGGGATAACTGCTTTTTGACACTTGCTTTAGTTTTACGCATGCACACACACGGTCACAATGTTATAATAAACTGTACACACGCACAGACATTGACTATATGAGTGATACACGTGAGTGAGACTGCGCACTTTTTTAAAATTGTATTGCAAAAACGCTCACAGACCAAGTTACTCGCAATCCAAGGTTCCACTGTATTATGGTTTTAATAGAAAGTTCAGATTTTATTTAAAAAATCTGTGCCAAGTTGTGTGCGGATCGGATAGTCCGCTGTGACGTCCCTTCTGAAGCCGCTGAAAGACCAACAACCTAGTTATAGCTTGTCTAGCCTAAAACTATCCAGACTATACTGACGCTTAGGAGGATGAAAAAGGTATATGGCAAGTATTAGGGCTAAAGTTTGTAAGTTATGTGACTACAGCAAAAAGTAGTATTTCATCTTTTAAAAAAAAAAATGTTTATTACTTCTCGTGTGTAGCAATGTAGCCCTGACGTAAACACAAAGTTTCACTTTTTTTTATTTAAACCCTCATTCACATTTTACAAGCGAAGACCTTCACAACTTTATCTTCTTGGTGAGCACAGACAGTCGAAGCTAAGATGGATCAGAGGGAGATATTTTGTTCACGCGGTAGGTTATTAAGGTTCTTATCACTTTAAAATGGGCTAAAAATAAACACATTTTATTAGATTTAACACAACACAGTTTATTTTTGTTGCTCCTGTACTTCCTCTTCAAGAAACCACTTTTTTAGATAGACATCGATAATTCTCGATATTAGTCAACCATCCCAAGCTAACTAGCCTCTCATGCAAAAACAAGCTGTGTGTGTTAGGAAGTTGGTTCCAGTTGAGAGGTTTCAACTAAGTTTTTTTTTCTTACTCTGTTCTTTAATGACAGTAGAAAACGAATGATGGTCAACAAATAAGAGAAGGACACGTGTAAACGTGTACGCAAAAACCTTTACTTAAGCAATTAAAAATTCATGTAAATATCTCGAGGAATGCCAATCACCTATAAAGCACTAAGCCAGTGCATCCCACAACGTCATTGCATTTAGTGATTCCCATAAAAACCCATAAGAGGTAAAGCTCACAGAGTGCTAAAAGCATGAAATGAGAACAAAATACATAGTAGCAGATGAAAAATTGGATGTTAAAAGTGGATGTTATGTGACTTAAGGCTCAAGTCTAAACCAATTACAGGGGTAACTTGGCGTATGAACCCCTGCCTCCCAAATGTTTGCCTTAAGAAATGAAATTTTGCAAGAAATTTGCCTTGGGGTTTGTAGCATTTTCAGCTACCGAACCGAACCAAACGCTGGCTAAGTTGCTGTCCAAAAAAGCCAAGCGTAGCAAACCTACATACTTTTGCATTATGTGTAAGATTTAGTAAAGACACAGCACTATGAGTGTAGAATATTAGCAAGCACGGTAGCAAAAAGAAAGGGGAGCCATTTTCAGTTTCATTATTAAAGCAGCCGGTGCCAAGAGGAATCATAATTTTTCCATATTTTACTTCATTTAAATGTCTTTTTTTTTCTAAATGTTTTGATTGTTTTTATATTCAAACTAGTTCGCATGAAATTTAATTGCACACTCATAAGTGCATTTTCAAAAATTTACAATGTCCATCTGTTCAATTTTGGAATTAACTTAATTTTTTATGTGTTCCTGTGAATGAAGATGTGAGATTGCATTGATTTAAGTAGATTATAATTGCACTTATAAGTGCATATTAAAAATGTACAGCGCCATCTGTTGAATTTTACATTTTTAAGGTTAATTTATTTTATTCTTTTTTTTATGCTATAAGGACGTTTTCTATGTACAAACACGCCAACTTTGCGGGTTTATTATATGTACGTATGGATGGATAATAGTGCGTATATTATGCATATAGAAATATTTTTGGGTGGCTGGAAAGGATTGTCTGCTTTTACATTATTTCCTTAGGGGGAATTCGCTTTACAATATGAGTTTTTGCCTTAAGAACTCGTTCCCTGGAACAGATTAAATTTGTATGCCGAGGTACCACATAAACATTTTTGGCAGCAAATGAGCCTATGAACAATTTACAAATGATTCCTTATTATCAACAGTATGTTAAATTTGAGAGTTTTCTTTCTGTCTGCTGAATAAATGTACTTGAGTTTAGTACCCTCTGTGGGTAAATTAAATGTTTTATTGGCCTCATAATACTGGACTTTCAACTAAGGTCCAGGCATGTGTGTATGTATAAATGCATTTGTAAATAAAATTTTAAACAAGCATTTTCCAAATACAGCTGAAGTATAAAATGTTTTTTTTTTTTTTTGCCCTTTTACCCTTCCATTAAAAGCTGTTTGCAATCCTGCAAAACTATGTAATTTCTAGTGAGTAAATTTGTGCCTGAGGGTTGAGTGTATGAACAACTGAGTAAATAATGCTGTAGGGTCAATCACATTAAAATTACATTACTAAAGATAATGTAATGCTTATTTCAATCTGCAATACATGAGAACATGATGTTCTTGTAAATGCCTTTAGTGAGACATTTGAAATAAAAAAATCTATTGATTTTTTTTTTTTGTATTTTATTTTAAACTAACAGAAAATACGACTAATAAAAATACAGTAGCAGTTAATAAATGTATGTGATGCACAAATACACAGCCATTAACATCCAAATATTAGGAATACCAATACAACGCTCAATACAAAAAGATTCTAAATGTTGATGAGCAACTGCAGAAGTTCCACTGCTGTCAAACAGAAGGGTCTACAGTTGATACAGGCAGGAACCCGGAGCCTATCACAGGAGACTTTGGGCACGAGGCAGGGCACACCCTGGAACGGATGCTAATCAATCGCACTATGGGCAATTTGGGAACACCAATTAGCCTAATCTGCATGTCTTTGGACTGTGCGAGGAAACCCACCAAGCATGGGGAATCGAACCCAGAACCTGGAGGTGCAAGGTGACATTGCTAACCGTGCCACCAGACTGTCAATTTTACATTTCATGGCATTTTGCAGACGCCATTATCGAGAGTGACTTACATTTGATCTCATTATACATCTGAGCAGTTGAGGGTCTAAGGGCCTTGATCAAGGGCAAAACAGCTGCAACTTGGAACCTTCTGAACCATAGTCCAATTACTTAAACATTGTTTAACTCAAATTCATTTGTATATGTCGATGATGACCATCAGTAAGCCATAGTTAACAGGAAAATGCATACTATGGTTGATTTAGTTTTTGGTCACAGCCACAAAACTCAATAAAAGATGGCAAGTTCACAGGATAGAAAGCAAAAAGAAAAAAAGACTTTAATGCGGAAGTCACAGAACCTGCAAGGGCCAAAATATGGAGAGAAATTATGGGGTGACATCAAATGTCATCCACCCAGTGCAATTTCAGTAAGGTCAAAATAAAATGGTTTGACATAAAAAATGAGTTTAAAAAAATACTATTAAATCAGGATTTTCTGTATTGAGGAATGCCAAAGCTTTTTAAAGTTGACTTTTGAAATTGAACAACTAAACTTATTTGAATATAAGTCTATGTGAAAAGATAGGACTACAGTGGTGGCCAACAATACTGTGACAAAAATGAAGATGTTTTAATGACATTCTCAAATTTTTCATAAAATCAATATTTAATATGAAGGCTTTTATTCTTCAAAACCTGCTGAATCCGGCTGGGCACTGAGTCAAAAAGACGCCTGCAGTTCTCTGGTGTCACTCGCTCAATCCATGCCTGCTTGATTGCTTCCTGAAGATCATGTACAGAAGACAGTTTTTTGATTGCTACTGCTTTCTTCACCATTGTCCAACAGATTGCTATCAGGTTTAGGTCTAGGCCATGGCTCCAGAAGCTGAATACCTCTGTCACATAGCCAATCTTTCATTAGTTTTTCAGTTAATTAGCACAACTCTTCAGCCAGATAGGCTAGAGCTAATTAGTGAAATCATCTGTTCTGTGCATAGGGAGAACTACAATACAGGACATATGTTGTTTTAATACTTTTGGCCACCACTTTTTATGAATTGAAAAGAAATAAGCAGATTAAACTGACAGCATGAGTCATATATAATAAAGTATAAAAAAAAAAATTTGAAGTCGGTGGCATGGTGGCTTAGTGGTTATCACTGTCGCATTGCACCTCCAGGTTCCGGGTTCAATTCCTGTCTTGGGGTATGTGTGCATGGAGTTTGCATGTTCTCCCTGTGCTTGGTGGATTTCCTCCGGTTTGCTCCCACAGTCCAAAGGTATGCGGCTTAGGTTAATTCGCATTCCAAAATTGTGTATATAGACGATAAGTGAGTGAAGAAATAAATTGAAGTCGCTCAATTAAGGTTTACATTAGATAAAAGATAAGAGAGTATAAAAAAAATTACACACAATTGCATGCATGAGAGATACAAAAGATTTTTTCTGGATTTCTTTTTCACAAATCCATTTTTATGAATACAAATTTGTTGTGTAAACATTCACCCAAACTATTTGCGCAAAAATCCTTTTTATAAAAACATAATAAATTTGGTGTTTTGTACTGTATGTCCAATATATTTCTAAATATGTTTGTGGTATTTTTGCAGCTTCTCGCTGCAGCAGCCTGATCTCCTACAGTACCTCTCGCTTATTTTAACCCACATGCACAATCGAGGCTCATACTGTAGAAGAGATGTGCATTGAGACTCTCACCTCATGGGACCAAATGGAAAACTTGCTGAAGTGGGCAGATTTTATTTTCATGCAGGAGATAGCAGGCAGTTAGATATAAAAGCCATTTACAATGTTAATTTATTTATTCTTAGGAACCGCTTTGTCCTAGTTAACATTATTTTGTTTCCAAAAAAAGAACCAACTAATTATAACAACAACAAAAAAAAAGTATAGAGCAGGTACTAATTTGCTACTGCTACCAGATTCAGCATGTATTTTGGACCCATACATCACCATGTCATACAAAAATAGTCTGGCTATATCATCGGAGGATACACGTTATGGCCAAAAGTATTTGGACACTTGGTTATAAGCTGTAATGTACCATTGCAATTCCCTTACACTAGAATTAAAGGGTCTTAACATCTTCCAGCATAACAGTTGCACTGTAGGTAAAATGAGCTCTATAAAGACATCAGTGAAAGAACTTGGGCAACTTGCACTGAGTTTTAACTTGAACCGAACTGAACACGCTTGGGATGAATTGGACCACAGATTTATACCCCAGGCCTTCTCATCCAACACCAGTGCCTGACATCATTAATGCTTTCACTCCAAAATCTAGTGGAAAGCATTTCCAGAGATGCTACAGGGATGTACAAACATAATATATGTTGAATGATGATGATCTGCCCACCTCGGTTCGGCAATTTAGTGTGTGTGATATTACTGTACATTCTGGATAATGCAGACAGCGAACTTCTGTAGCTAATGTTTTACCCAGATGATGAGTGAAGGTAAAACCTTACCTCTATTCATTTGAGTACATTGCTAAACCACTATTTAAGTACATTGCTAGCTACTGTACACAAGATTATCTCAAATTCAAATTTTATTTGTCACATACACAGTCATACACAGTATGATATGCAGTGAAATGCTCTAACGACCGCCTGTGACCTTAAAATTTTTAAAAACAATTAACAAAAAATAAGAAAGAGAAATAGAAAAGAAGCAAGAAATAAATAAATAAATAAATAGCTTAACTATAAGAAAGTAGAACAAAATATAAAAATTTTCACAAGACAAAATAAATTTAAATGCAAATAAAAAGTGGAATGAATGAAAAATGTCCAGAAGTATCTAACTGTAATTGTGTTTTCTCATTGATTGTATTTGTATTTAAAGCAAGTGCAGCAATATTAACAACCTTGTGCTTTCATTGTGTTTCTTTTGTTCTGCACTTTTTGGACTGTTAGCAATGTGTGCTGAGAGTGAAAGAAGTAGTCAAGGGTGGTCAAATCATCCATTCATTAGCTAGAACACTGGGGAAAGGGAAAGCTCCTCTATACTGTTCAGTCTTATTAGATGCTTGACTTTGATGCACTTTGGTCAAATGGTAAGGTGTCCACATACTTTTGCCATGTAGTGTATTTGTGCCTTGATTGATTGAAAAATAGTAAGCTGTGCGCAATCATGGCATGTAATAATGTGATTTGAATCAATCTAGCATCTTAACGGTTTTAAATGCTTGTGCTAGCAATATGTATTCATGTATGTATGAATGTGTGTGTGTGTATAAAATAATTATTTATCACTGTTAAGCTACAAATCCTCTTGATTCCTGATGAATTTCTAGCATGCATTCAGTAACAGTAGCAATGTACTCAAATGAATTGAGGTTGTTCCCGACTTACGAATGAGTTCCTTTCTGGGAGCATGTTCGTAAGTCTGATTTGTTCTTAAGTCCGACAAAGTTAGTCTTATACGCCTTTAACACAAATATACAATGTAAAGCATACCAATTCACTTTCCCCACACTCCCATCATGTGGCCAAAAACCATAAACATGCTAAAGGACATGAATCTCACAAATCAAAAGTAAATGTAAGGGTTGTCTCTGTGCCTTTAAATCGCAAGGGGAACTCTGGATGCCATTTTGTCTCAAAGCTATTTTCCACTGTATTGGACTGTATATTCTGTTTTGTTGAAGATTTTCCGAAATTAGGATTATTCAGTGCTTCAGGACTGATTCACCGAAACTGGTGAGGCCAATTAATTTCTACCACATCCCCACACATACACATATTCAATATACCGGACTTGTACATTCACTTACACACTGAAAATATTGAATATAATTGTAAATATTGGTATCTTGTCTTTTGTACTGCAGTGTCTATTTTTTTTTTTAAATACATGTGAGCTACTTCTGTTTCTATGTATAGTCCTATGACTATACAACTATGTAAGTTCTATGAGTAGCATAACACAGCAAATAAACCAGGTTTTCTTCTTCAAAGATAATAAAAATAATAATTAGTATTTTAAAAAGGCAGCACTGTGGCTTAGTGGTTAACACAGTCGCCTTGCACCTCTAAGGTCTGGGTTCAGTTCCCGCCTTGGGGTCTGTGTGAATGGAGTTTGCATGTTCTCCCCGTGCTTGGTGGGTTTCCTTCCCAAGTCCAAAAGATATGCAGGTTAACCTAATTGGAGTTCCCAAATTGCCCGTAGTGTGTGAATGAGCTTGTGAGTGTGTGTTTCTGTGTGTCCTGCAATGGATTGGTAATGGATTGTGCCTCAAGTTTCCTGGGATAGGCTCCACCCCCTGCGACCCTGTATATAGGATTAAAGTGGTAAAGACAATGAGTGTGTGAGTGAGTGAGTATTTCAAAGAAAACTAAACTTGGCTTACAGCAATTGTCTAACATGACTCCCAAAATTGATGTAGAATATGCTGAGGAAAAAATCCATGGTATTAGACCATTTTACTGAAAAAAAAAATTAGAGTGCAACATCCACAGCTGTGGTAAAGCAAGTGTGTTGGCGTGTGCCGTTTTAGATATAAAGTGAGTCATACTGTACATATCAAACAAGCAAAATGTTAGGGTGGTCAACATTAGCATTTGAGACAAGCAAAAATGCAGAACATTTTAAAAAACAATTATTTCCAGAAATATGTTAAACTTGCCTGAAGGAAGTAACAATTCAACAGATTATCCTTATATTGTAAACTAAATAATAATTTATGATTGTTTTTATTGTTTATTGTAATTTGAATATAATATCCCCACTGCATGTTCATACAAGTCAAAGTCAGACAAAATATTTCTGACAGATAGATTTCATGTTTCAACAATAAAAAAGCAGGGGAGAAAGAGAAAGTGCTGGGAAAAAAATGAAAAACAAGACCAGCCAGAGGGTAGAAGCTGTCTGATTGAGGTGGCCACTCAGAGATAAATGTGTGCTCTCCAGTCAAAGAGAAGCTGAGAGATTTGCCTGCTTTGCCCAACAGCAGCGTTTTAATTAGCAGCTTGTTGGAGCTGATCTGAACCCTGTCTTTTGGCTTCAGATAGAAGGGGTCAAGGGTAAGACTGGCTACGGGGCATACTTCGGAAATCAGTAGTAAAGCGAAAAGTAACAATTTAGACATGGGACAAGTCAGTGCAGTGGATTAGTGCCTGATACGCGAGTTGCCATAAAGAGTTGTTGTTGTTGTTGTTGTTGTTATTATTATTATCATTATTATTATTGCTGCATCTGCCTCCTGTAAGTAGACAGAATAATCCATCTCTACATAAGTCACTCACTGTCCATCCATCCTTGCACATGACGGTTCAGGGTTTAATTTTTAGTTTAGTTTTAGTTTAATCTGTCATGTGATACTGTATACACACTACCGTTCAAAAGTTTGGGGTCACTTTCTAACTCCATGGTGGTTCCTGATTTTTATTTCTTTCTACATTGTAAAGGAATGCTGAAGGCGTCCAAAAAATGCATTAATCTCCTTTGA
>JAQMYJ010000010.1:11727343-11746520 GCA_030014305.1 Clarias laeviceps | reverse complement strand
AACTGAATGTAATCTCACCCTAAGATCATAACTGCTGATGGAAGATAAGTCACCACTCAATACAATATTGTTCTGATACCTAGGTGCCGATTCAATTAATAGTGCGCCTCTGTAAGAACCAGGATTTTATAAATATCCCAATTCGATATTACATTTTCCCAATATTGTTACAATTAAAAAAAGATCTTGAATCTAACAGCTTCACAACTGAATTAAAAATGAATAACTGAATGTAGACTATTACTTATATTAGTATAAAAACAACACAAAATTAGTTTAAATTTAAGAGCTCTTAAAATTAGGGCTGTCAATATTAATGTGTAAACGCATGTGAATAATCTAGAAATTTTAACGTGTTACTATTTTCTTTTAACACAAATTAATCATATGACCAAGTTTGACCCTGATGGCGTCCCATAACCTCAGCTTTGTTAACCAGTTTTGCATGATAATGGTGTTTTATGCAGATAATAAGATGACATCAGCAGTTGTGCTGAATGGCAAGTTTCACTATAAAAAGCTTCTAGATGGAAGTTTTGATAGAACCAAAGTTGTGTGCTCAAGCTATCTTCAAGAGGAACTACTTTTACAAGAATACATTAAACGTAAGATGTGGGAGTGGTGGCTTAGGCGGCTAAGGACCTGGTGTAAAAGGCAGATCGGAGGCTTTTTAATGCGTCCAATTTATGCTAATGTAACGGCATAAAAACGCATTTCTGTTGCACCAGTAAGAAACTTGTGCACTTGGCACAGGATCGGTGATATCCGAGGCTAATCGGGTTACTGACTGACCAGTGCCTTTCTGTTATAAATGTACAGTAATAAATCATTTAAAAATTGATTTTTAAATTGATGTGGGAATACATGAACTTCCAGCTGCAGGTTACACTAAATGCAGTTATCATCTCTAGGTACTTATGTTGCTAAAACTCTTACACTTGAAACCATTGTTACTAGACTGATGGTTGATGGTGGTGGTGGTGGTGATCCTTAAGACAATCCTACTATACATGAACGTCCTACTCTTTTGATATTGACAATGCAGACATTTTCTTAATTCAGTTAGCAGTCAACGCATTCAATTTGAGCACAATTGTAGTCAAGCCTAGTAATTTTCCAGTGACTTGCCAACAAATCTAAGTAAATGTGATTATTTTAGAGGTTTTTATGTTGCTTTTACTGTCACTACTGTCAAACGTGGGTGTTTATCCAAGTGAAGGAGCATAAATCTCTGGCAACATGAGAGAAAACGTGAATCTATAATAAAGACAACGTTTAGGTGTGCTTGTGCCTGAATTGTGTACAAACGTAAAGCATATGTTAACACTTGACCTCTTGTTCTAGTCATGCACACAGCATGAACAACCTACTCTCCTCCACATGCTTCATCCACATACAATCATCCCTGTTAAAACAAAAAAGCACATACTACAAGCACACACATTGATGGAGGCATGTGCTATGACATATTTGGCACCATGCTGGTTTGACTGCCATCCTGTACCAAAGGTCCTGGCTTTAGGGGCTCTTGAAAGACAGCAAAACTGAACTAGCTTTGAAAGGAGCACGGTGTTGAGTTCAAACAAACACTTCAGACAGTTCTTGACATTTTGTGGTGATATGTTGTGTTAAAAGAAAATAATGTTTAAAAGATAGAGATGGTAGCACAAACTGTATATCTAAATCAATGTAGACATTTTAAATACCCAATTAGCATACGCGACATGAAAAGACGTACGATGGACGTTCAAGTCAGATGAAGACTTTTTGTTACATTTGGCAAACACCCTTATCCAGAGCGACTTACATTTTTTATCTCATTATACATCTGAGGGTTAAGGGTCTTGCTCAAGGGCTCAACAGGGACAACTTGGTGGTCATGAGATTTGAACCTGGGACCTTCCGAAATTCATTAGCAATGAGTTTCTGCCACATCCCCTCTACAATCCTGACCATGTTTGTGCCAGTAAAGGAGCTCATGGGAGGCCAGGGTTTCAAACGTAAAGCAAGCAGTCCGATCATGGCTCCGGCAGGCTGTGAAAACTTTTTGCCTTGATGGGGTCCAAGCACTAGTGAAACGCTGGGATTTTTTTTACTTAAGTTTGACTTAAAAGCCCTTTGTATTTCATGAGCTGGGTAAATGAAAAGCTTTGACTTTACACATGAAATAGGTTGTGCTCCATATTTTCAATAAAAAAAAAGTTTAAGAAATTCATCTAGTGTTGTTACCCTACTGGGTCTTGACTGTCTTTCTTTTCTCTACTATGCAATTCTGTCATGAACTTGACAAAAGATGAGCCATGAGAATTGCAGCAATTACAATCACATCAATTACTCATAGTGTTCCAATAGCTTGTCGTAACTTCTTGCTTTTTGAGCACTAACAACACTAACCTTTACACCTTCCTTACAAGATGTGATGAAAAAAAAAAAAAAAGATTAATGTACCCAGTCGTGAAAGTCTGAAGATTTTACTAGGAATCTTTGCTGACAAATATATTTCAATTTTGCTCTTTAATAAAATGCCTGAAAAAGAGAAAAGTGGAATCAATAGAATATGAAAGCAAGATCTTTCTTCTGTCTGTAATTTTACATGGAGCAAAAAAAAAAAAGCAGAAATACTCTACAAGAGTGTAGTTAATATTCATCTCTCTGACCACCTCTCAGAATTAAGAATCTTTATTCTACCCATTACAGCTCAATTGTGAAATCTGCTGAGAATATTATGCAAATAAACGGTTAACCCGGGTATTTTCATTCATCGATATTAAATAATTACTGACAGAAAAGGTCAAACACTGCACTTGCCAGTCTTGCTAAGCATGAAAATGAACTGCAGCTACAACAGACCAGAGTAATAAAAGTTAAATATTAATTATACACCCATGATAATATATCCAGGTTGTGAAAGTCAAAAGTTAGAATAGTGTATATACAGTACAAGTCAAACGTTTGGACACACTCTCATTCAATGGGTTTTATTTATTTGTATTATTTTCAACAAATTATGACAGAACAAATATGGAATTATGTAATAAGTTTTATATTTTGGATTCTTCAAAGTAGCAATCTTTTGCTTTGATGACACCTTTGCACACTCTTGGCATTCTCTGTGTCAGCCTCATGAGGTCGTCACCTGGAATGGTTTTCCAACAATCTTGAAGGAGTTCTCAACGCTGTTGTACACTTGCTGGCTGCTTTCCCTTCTCCTGCTCTCCTGTCCAACTAATCCCCAACCATCTCAAGTTGGATTTAAGTATTGTAGAAGCCAGGTCATCTGATGCAGGACTCCATCACTCTTCTTCTTTGACAAATAGGGGTGTTTGGGGTCATTGTCCTGTTGGAAAACAAATGTTCCATTAAGTGCAAACCAGATGGGATGGCATGTCGCTGCAAAATGTTTTGGTAGCCATACTAGTTAAGTGTGCACTCAATTTCGACTAAGTCACCTGCAAAGCACCCCCACATCATTACACGTTCATCTCTATGCTTCACAGTGGGAACCACACATTCAGGAATGTGTGATCTGTTCACCCTTTCAAAGTTGAACAAAGACATGGCGGTTAGACATGGCGATGCCATTCCTAGTGTTTCTTGGTTGAAGCAAGTCTCTTCTGCTTGTTGTTCTTCCAAACTATGCTCTCTTTGCTGCAATTCAACTAGGAAGCCCTGATCCCCACAGTCTCCTCTGAACAGTTGATGTTGAAATATGTCTGCAGCTTGAACTCTGAAATGCACTTATGTGGGCTCTAATCTGAGGTGCTGTAAATCAGTGGTTTCTGAGGCTGGTCATTTTAATAAACTTATCCTCTGCAGAAGAGGTAGCTCTTGGTCCTCCTTTCCTGAGACAGTCCTCATTAGAATTGTAATCATCATAGTGATAGTGATCATAGTTTCATCATAGTATTTGATGGTTTTGCCGATTGGGGATGCATTCAAAATTCTTGATCTGTTGAATTGACTGACGTTCAAGAGTGCTAATTACCATAATTTGCACTAATAGGGTTATTGACCCTGTTCCCACCCTTCCTTGGCACAAGACAACTGACGAAGTTGAAAGCACATTAAGAGGCAAGAAATGTCACAAATGAATTCTTAATAAACTATTCCAGGTGACTACATCATGAAACTGATAAGAGAATGCCATGAGTCATCAAAACTAATTTTATCTACGATGCACCCATCACTTTGGAATAGGGTCAAACTGAATGGATCAGACCACATGGTCTTTTTCCATCGCTCCAAAGTCCAATGTTTTATGCTTCCTAATAAACTTGTAGTTCTCATCACTTTGTGTGCATTGTTTTTTTGTTTTGTTTTTACCATTTTATATAATTAATATTTAAGCTTAAATTTTGTTTAAGTTTAAACAATACTAAATGTATCATCACACAACATCAGACGAGCCTTGCTAAAACATTTTAGATTATTTAAATATTTCAAATTTGCTCACATTCGTTATAAATAAAAATTTAAATTTTGTATCCATGCCTTCAGCAGATACCAGGAATAATTGGGCTCCACATACTTCTTAGAGCAAAGTAAGGCTCTAAATTCTTAAAATAACAAGTCAAAGCACATGCAGTTGTATAACAATATTAAGCAAATATTAAAAACATCACTATTTATTGTGTGATCATTACTGTGGTGAACAAAAGCATTAAGACAACATGCAGGATTATACTGTAGACCTCCCTGTGCACAAAACAGGTGATGTCACTAATTAGTTTGATCTGGCGTAAGAGTTGTGCTAATTAGGATCAGCTGGTTTAGTTAACAGATGGAACAAATATGTGGCACAGAAACGGCTAAATCTGAGGAATTCTCAAATGAACTGTGAACTTCTGTGTCAAATTTCTGTACATGATCTTCAGGAGGCAATCAAGCAGGCATGGATTGTCCAAGTGACACCAGAGTACTGCAGACAGCTTTTTGACTCTATTCCCATCCAGATCCAGCAAAGACATACTATATACTGCATAAAATAACAAATTATTCTTATCTTAATTTTTCATGATTTTTAAAATGTGTGTCAATAAAACATTGGATTTCACCTTTGTCTCAATAAATTCAGCCTCCACTGTATATTTCAGATGGTCAGACAATGACCCATTACATGACTCAAACGCAAGCTTAAAAACTCCATCCAGATTCATCTTTATAAATGTTTGCATGTTACCCTAATGGTCAGAAAATATGTAATGCACTATACAAGTAGAAACCCACAGAGAGAAAGTGAGACAAGAGATGAAACGTACAAAGGCTTTCTAATGTTGTAGTCCAGAATTGTAAAGTGGGTGGTCATAATCACGGCTAAAGCTTGCGTAACCTTTACCATCACCAAGCAACAAATTGATGTCATTTCCCCTTTCACATAGCTTTTATCAAAACTATGCCTTCATGCTTCATCTGGCAATCTGAATCTAAAAGAAACATAGCAGTTGAGAATAGATAGCCTACTGTGATAATTCTGTAATTCGATTCTCCCCATCTGTGCTGCATTACAAATCCAATTAGTGAATTCAGGTGAATTTTTTTGAGCAACTTTTTAATCCTCTTTTGCATCTCAAACTTTCCTACAGACTCGATGTAATACAATAATAAGTGGGTTGTTTGTACATGATATCATAAACATTTTTTACTAAAATTGAATACAACGTTTGTGCAGTATATTACATTCATGCACAAATTAATGCTTTATCCTGAGGCTTTGGGCTGAATGATATACTACTGTATATGCATCCTCTCAGAACTATATATATATCCAGAGGTGGGTAGTAATGAGTTATATTTACTCCGTTACATTTACTTGAGTAACTTTTTTTTTTTTTTATTACTTCTATGAGTAGTTTTACTGCACCATTTTTTTAACTTTTACTTGAGTAGATTTGCACAGAAGAAACACTACTCTTACTCCACTACATTCAGCTACACACGACTCTCATTTATTCTACACATTAGATATTCTTTATTTTTTGCCAGGGGATCTACCACATGACTGTGTGGTACCAATCAGACGTAGCAACAATAATCACATGACTATGTTTGACCAATCAGCCGCAATAAGAATTACCACATGTAGTCACATGACCACACACACAACATTTACTGTTGCAATGTTAGCATACTGTATATAATTAGCAAATAAGCAATTTTTTAAATAATAAAAATTAATCGTGCATTACAATGAAACAGTTACTCAGTACTTGTCTTTTTACCAAATACTTTTTTACACTTACTTGAGTAATATTTTGTATTACTTCTTTTTACTTCTACTTGAATAATATTATTTTGAAGTACAGCTACTCTTACTTGAGTACGATTTTTGACTACTCTACCCACCTCTGTATAAATCTGATTTTACTCACGATCAATCATTTCCAGCAATGTGGCAGATTTTCTCAAATCTTCATGTTTCTAGATCCAATTTGAAGACTGGTTGCTGGTTCTTAAAGGACACATAGTAATTAAAACTGTTTAAATCTGTATGATGGCCTCATTGAGTGTGACTGCGAGCATGATTGTGTACTCAGAGGATAGGATGATGCTTTTAAAGTTATTTATATAATGCATTAGAGGGTTCTATTGTTATACAACACTAAGTGCTCTTCATTGCATGAGCACACCGTACCTTGTTAGGAAGAAGAATAAAGAGAGGATTAGTAAGGGAGGCAATCGAGGGGGCAAGGGTAACTCTCAACATGATGAAACGATCTGCATGCTTCACTGGGGGTGGAGGTGGGGGGTGAGGATGCTGCTGTCAGGGTGATGCACAGGGGAAAAGTTCAAGGAGACGTGAATAATTATGCAAGACAAGGTAGATGTCAGAAGCATCATTTACTCCGCACTGGGTTAATTCTCAATACGTGCAACAGATAGTTCCAATTTAATATTATAGATGAGGGCGTTACACTGACTTAAGTGAAAAATTGGGATGACATAAGAAGCTTAAATGGCAAAAAATCCCTGTGCTCCATGTACATCTATAGCTGTAGAGATGAAGCCTCACTGAGCCTCACGTTATGTGTGCCGAATACATCATCTTCTTAGTCTATGTATCGTTTCAATTATCTCTTTAATGTTCATCTTGCACTGAAGTAATCTGAAGTCTGTTTACATTTGGCATGCGGGATGTATGAGTTGTTCTCTTTCCTGTAGAACGAGTGTCCTCTCACCCCTTTTTAATATACTCTGCTTTTTAAAGCCTGGCTTCCTTTGGTGAATGCCGTTGGCATTGCCATGGCAACTGAAGAGTGGGCAGTTGTCATAGTGCTGCTCCTCAGTAGGTCTGTTAATTGTGCACCCAAATCCATTACTCGTAATACGGCACACGTGTGCAGACACACAGACAACAAAGTTGGCCTTGACCTGCTGGACCAACCAAAATCTTCAAACTGTTACACCTCTCACTCTCATAGGCTTAAATTATTTGTTGCAATTTGTTATACAGAGGTTTTGTAATAATGCTACCTAGGAGTGGGAAATGTGGTAAACATCATATGGTGCTACTTCATCTTGATATTCATTGAACGTCTTTAATCAAGGCACAGAAGCACTTCATACACGGCATGTGAAAGTGGTCAAAGACTAACCAAAAACAGACAGCAAAAGAACAAAACATCTGGTCTGATGAAGGTAGGGTCAGAATCTGGCACCAGCTGCACGTCCAGGCTGGTGGAGGTGGTGTCCTGGTGTGGGGAATGTTTACTTGTCACATTTTGAGCCTGTTAATGTCAATCATTGCTTGAATGACACAGCCTGTTTAAGTATTGTTGTTGACCATGTGCATCCCTTTATAACCACAATTACCCCATCCTTTCACCATAATGTACCATGTCACAAAGGAAAATTAATCTCAAACTGGTTCCATGCAGATGAAATCAAATTTTGTCAGTGGCCATCCCAGTCACTGGATCTGAATCAAATAGAACACCTTTGGGATATGGTAGATAAACCATATCCATAGATAGACCAATGGTAGATTCACAGCCTGAAAGTGCACGATGGCAAGATGCCATCATTTCAATATGGACCAGAATCAAAAGGGAATGTTTCCAATATTTTGTGGAATCTACGCCATGGAATCCATCAACTGTTGAGGGGACTTGGACCTATTCCAGGAAACTGGGTATCCCACGAGACAGAGTACATCCTGACACTATGGGCAATTCGGGGAACGGCAATTAACCTAGTGTGCATGTCTTTTGGACTGTGGGAGGAAACTGGAGTACCCGGAGAAAACCCACGAAGCACGAGAACATGCAAACACCTTCCACCCAGACCTGAGACGGGAATCGAACCTGGACCCCAGACAGTGCTAACCACTACGACACTTTGTACACACTTTGACCGCGCCTCAGTATTAATATAGTGTTTCCCGAATTAGTGACTACACATCTGTTTGTCACACATTTTGTTGAATACTGCTTCTTTATTAATTATTTTACAATTACAATTTAATCTTTATTAGCAACTCCAACACAATGAACTACAGTAAATGCCTTAAATGAGAAAATGTAAACAACATATCTGAGAATTATGAACTTGGAATCTGGAATAATGCGCCGTGCTTCAGAAAGTGTTGTGTTCTACAGCATTGTATTTGTATTTTATGTATGTTATTTATGTAATTACTTACAGTAAGTCATTATTGGAAAGCAGCAGAACATCAATGTAATGCTTTCATTAGATTTTATACTCTTTTTTTTTTTTCCATTTATAAACATACAAGCAATATTATGGCAAGAATGCTTGTAAGTCAATGCTGGCTACTACAAAAAGGTATCAGCACACTTAGTGCACCACAGCCCACCATATACAGGGCAACCCACAGCACCCAAAGGATCCGGCACTAACGTCCCACAGCACACGCCCAGAGGTCCTGAAAAGCCACGGCCCTGGAGCCACCCTGACAGCACTTTTTTTTTTTTGTCATATCTTATTATTTTTAATAGGGCTTTGCAAAGTCAGAGGTACGCTTTCCATTATAGGAATGTCTTCAGGGCTTTCAGTTAAAACAACCACCTTTTTTACTTAATTTTGTCCCTCCGAGAAATAAAAAGTAGATACTGGTAAGGAAATAACTGAACTATCTTTGTTTGTGAAAAATAAATGAAGGGTAACTATAAAGGAAAAAAAAATTTGCAGTGTTTTGCCACTTTAGTTCAAAACACTGCAAAATTTCTTATGTTTTCCGTTCAGGATTTCCTTGTGAAAATTTAAAACCTGCATAAAGCCAGGTACATAATTTGGTTCTCTCTCCTTCTTATTCTTTCCCTTTCATAAAGTTGTGACTCTTGGAGTCAGCCACAGGAACGTCACAGCATGCACACAGGGACAGGGTAATAGGATGCGTAATTTCCTCCTGCTTATATTGAGCTCTAGGAGACAGGCAATAACCATGCAGGCAAAGTTCTAGCCCTCTCCTTTATTATTTATACTCACTCATTTAGGAAACTGTAACTCAGCACCCAGCAGACGTAGCATCGATGGGGTGGGGGGGGACCAACAGCACATACACACATAAAATAAAAGAAACATCCAGGCGCAGTATTTAGAGTCTCAGAAGTAAACCCAGCAGTACAGTAAGTGAAGGTTGTGAATGGTAATTATATAACGGGAGTTTATGGCAGTCTAGAGACAATGTCTGAAGTTATTAACTTCTGAAGTGAACAAAGTGTATGGAAATGCATATGCTTGTTAATCCATTTGCTTAGTATACAGTTGTGTTTAGAAGCTTAAATACACTCATCATGAACGGAATGGCAATCTTGGGCTTGCGGAAATTTTTTGTCTTGTCTATTTCTGGACTAAAATGATCATATAACATATATGTATACATACCAAGAATTTGGTGCACATGTTTAATTTATTTTGAGTTTTCTTAAACCAAGTACAAAAGGTCAAACATATACAACATGTAATGTTTGGCTTAGCAGGTTTCACCTGTAGAAGACGCCATCAACATCTGGCAGAATTCTGGTTGTCTATTTGATCACTTTTAATGGCAGACTTAATAGTGTTCATTAAGCCGATGGTTGTCTGCTTTATCCATTCCACAACAAGGTTCGATGTGTGGGGGTTTCGGGGTCATTGTCCTGTTTGAATTAAATTCTGTCCAAAATTTATGGGACATGTTGGAGAAGTGTGACATAATGTAGTGCACCAGTTGCACCAGTTCCACTAGCCCCAATGCACCAGTTACAGTACACTAGCCGCAAAGCATTATGCAAATATATAAAAATTGAAAGTGTTGTGCTTTTCCATGTTCTACAGTATTGTATTTACAGGTATATGCATGTTATTTATGTACTGTAATTACTTAAGTCAGTATTAGATAGCAGCGGAACACCAACGTGTAATGCTTTAATTATATTTTATACTCTTCTTTATTTCATTTATAAAAGTAAATGCAATATTATGGCAAGAGTGTTGGTAAAAGCAGATCACTTCTCCAACAGTTACATCACTGCTACAGTAGGTGAGTTAAATAACATTGGTTAATAGTTATATATCAGTAAACTGGTGAAAGTGGAAAGTTCATGCGCACACCAGGCTCACCCAAGCTCACAGGGACCAAAGGCTAACTTACCCGCTTGATCCCAGAGGTATCAGAACACCCAGTGGACTACAGCCCACCATATACAGGGCGTACCGGGCAGCCCACAGCACCCAAAGCATCCGCCGCTAATATCCCAGTGCCAGACACCACAGCACACACCTAGAGGTCTTGTGGAGCCATGACCCAACAGTACTTTTTTGGGGGGTTTTGAGGTCATTGTCTTGTTTGAATGCTCAATTCTATCCGAGTTCTATCTGTCAAGCTGATGGCTTTAGGGACATGCTGGAGAAGTGTGACATGGCTGTCCTTCTTCTTTATTCTGTTCAATTTGTGTAATGCATCATTACACTAACTCCAAAGCATTATGCTACCACCACCATGCCTAACAGCAGTTATACAGTGTTCTTAGGAATTAATCTCAGCTTTTACCTTCCAACCATACTGTAATTCTGGTCAGAATGTTCCTCCAGAGAGATTTTTGTTTTTCTATGTGATAAGCTGCGATTTTAGTTGAGCTGAAAGGTGTCGATTTTGAAGCAGGGACTTCAAACTTGGCAATGACTTACTGTAGATAGCATTGTTCCAGCAGCTTCCAGTATACAGTATAACAGGCCTGTGTCTAGGTAGCCCCTGTTTTCCTTGCAATCCAAACCTATATTTCCACATTAAGTAAAAATTAGGGATAGAGAAAATGTAACAGCACCAAAAGTTACCATTTTGGATTTTTTTTAATACAGTATATAAAACTCTGTTACTTTAAAATGCCCTCTACGAGATCTTTTATAATAAAAAAAATATATACATTTTCGCTTTTATTAATGGCGGTAAGCCAAAGTACATAGAAATTACATAAAGGTCATTTTACTATTGTTTCGCTTCAACAAACGGGTCATTCTGACCTAAACAGAACATCCAACCAAGTAAAAAACAAAAGAAAAGTGAAGTGGAGAGAAAATATTCTCTGTTATTTATATACTAAACCTCAGACAAAATTTGTATGATTTAAGTGTTTTGTTCTTTAAATTGAAACAAATAAGAACATTGGAATAGATACTGATTATGTCCCCTTTCATTATCTCATTAACTAAAGTATGTTTTTCGTAATAATTACAATTATAAATATAATGGTCTATGTCACAGTTAAGGCAAAGAGCCATATGCTCTATATGAATTTGATTTAACTAAAAGGGACTGGTTGAATAATTCTGAAAAGTTAGACCTTAATAAAGCCTTATCTCCTACAATACCTGCTATAAATGTTTTAAATTGTGGGATTTTAAGCATATCTGAACTGTCTAGACTAGTACATGAAGTACAATATGGGGAGGGAGGGGGCTAGTGGACATCACCTCAGGTCAGAAAAAAAAAGTACACATCTATCCTTCTATAGCATTGCAGATCATTCATAACACTGTGAATACTGTATAAATACTCTACAGTTTGACAGACATATTTAATCCTTCTGCTCTGTGTGAAATTGTTAAGAATAATACACAACCAGTCTACACACCCGAGGTGAAATGGTTTAGTCATAACTGGGAGTGTGTCATGTCCTGATGCTGGTCGAATAAAAAAAATATAAAAAAAACTATAAATTTAAAGTCATTAGGATCACATTTTGGGAAAAAATAAAGAATTGCAGTCTTTTTATAATATTATGTACTTAGTAAAATATGGGCGAGTGTAACTTATGTTTAACCGGGCCTTGCTGTGTCGCTAGGTTACATAATACTGGATATAATTTTATAAGCAGTGTTTCAAGCCATAACGTTAGCAAAGTTAAGGCAAGGTTTTTTTTTCGGGACACTGAAGGAGAGTTTGCCCAGGGCGCCATACACACTACAGCCACTGCCCTAGGGGTAAGATCAGGTGGCACAGCACCAGAGCAAAAATTACAGCAAAAGTCGAACACAGAACAGGACTTAATGCTGTGCAGTCAGAAAAATCAGTGTGCAATAACAAAGTGATTATTACACTGTGATTATTTTTACCTCAAAAACTTAATGCAAACCTACTGAATAATGTAAACTATTCTATTATTAATAATACTTACTGTACATGCTATATACAACTTTTACAAATTTCAGGTTCAAACAACTTGTACTATAAAATGAGAAAACAATGTATGAGCGGTGTTCAAGTCAATCCAGGACTAGTGGTGAAATTTCTTTTGAATGAAGACTTAGCACTTTAACTACTAAATATTCCACAGTCAACAGTTAGTGGTATTATAACAAAGTGGACGCGATAATGACAGCAACTCAGCCACGTTCTGCAGAGTCAATAGCTAAAGACCTTCAAACTTTATGTAGCCTTTAGATTAGCTCAAGAACAGGGTGTAGAGAGCTTCATGGAATGGGTGTCTATGGCTGACCAGCTGCATCCAAGCCTTACATCACCAAGTGGAATGCAAAGCATCGAATGCAGTGGTGTAAAGCACGCCGCTACTGGAGTCTAGAGCAGTGAAGATGTGTTCTCTGGAATGACAAATCACGCTTCTCTATCTGGCAATCTGATGGATGAGTCTGAGTTTGGCGGTTGCCAGGAGAACGTTACTTGGCTGACTTTGCTGTAAGTGCCAAGTGTAAAGTTTGGTAAATGATTTGAGGTCGTTTTTCAGGTGTTTGGCTTGATCCCTTAGTTCCGGTGAAAGAAACTCTTAATGCTTCAGCATACCAAGAAATTTTGACCATTTCATGCTCCCAACGTTGTGGTACCAGTTTAGTTATGGCCCCTTACTGATCCAACATGACTGCGCACCAGTGCACAAAGCATGGTCCATAAAGACATGGATGAGTGAGTTTGGTGTGGAAGAACTTGACTGGCCTGTACAGAGTCCTGACCTCAACCCGATAGAACACCTTTGGGTTGAATTAGAGCGGAGACTGCGTCCCGGCCTTCTCATCCAACATCAGTGTCTGACTTCACAAATGTGCTCCCGGAAGAATGGTCAAAAAGTCCCATAAACACACTTCTAAACTTGTGGAAAACCTTCTCAAAAGTTGTTATAGGTGCAAAGGATGGGCCAACATCATATTAAACCCTTTAGATTAAGAATCGGATGTTACTCAAGTTCATATGCATGTGAAGGCAGGCGAGCGAATACTTTTGGCAATATAGTGTACATTAAGTTAACTTTAACAAAGTATCATTAAAAAGGTTAAAATGTGGCTAAGTAATCATTTGCTTAAAACTTTAATTTAAATGTGCCTTCATAGGGAAAAGAAATGTGATAACACCCTCAGTTCAAACATGTTTACTTCCCCTGATGCACATACACACTGTGCAATCTGGTGTAATCTATGAATAAGTCTAACCGAACAGGATGAACAAAGCTTAGTAACACTTACTGACTGTTATATCTGTCAGACAAATGCTGTCACACCTCAATTAAACACACACACACGCTCATTTAATGTGAGAGATAGAGAAAGAGAGGTGTTGGGGGGAGAGAGAGAAAGATAATTGAGATGATGATGGAGTTTTTAAAAGACAAAACTTGTTGAAAAAAGTTCAACATCATTTGCAACTTCTGCTCGATAGTACTCTAAGATCTATACAGGATTTCATTAAAATGTGTTACAAATGCAATAACAATTAATATGCAGCTCAAAATTAGGTTAATAATTAAACTAACCTCAAAAGTGCTTTTATCTCTTTGCTTTTCTCTCTCTCCCTCCCTCTTCTTGTTTAGCAGCGGTAGTTGTGTACTGTTCAGCTTGTGTATAACTTATTTAATGCGCCCATACATGAGATCTCCCTTGAACAGGCATACATAAAGTCAGAGAGGTTTAAAAAAGATGTTAGAGCATAGTAAAACACGGCTATGAAAATCTTGGTCTGTCACATCTGCAAAAATTTCACACCACAAGGTTTGTGAGTTCACAAGTGTGTGCTTTTTGATATACACACACATTTTGGTACTGTGTTAACAGATAGTGACAGGCTGTGCTACTATTCACAAAGCTTTTGGTTGTAAATTGCAAAGCCTTTCATCACTGTTTCCATGGCATCAAAAGAACACTACAGAGTATCCCAAAGGTCTCGATACATGCGGGAACGTAACACGTTTTATTAAAATGTCTAACAAAATGTTTCGTACAAATCCAGATATATGAGCATGAGTCGAGATGATGGCGAGACGACTCCATGTGTGCAATCAAGGACAGGATGTTTTGTAAATAGGGTCTTGTTTTTGCACTAAAGTCTTAATTTCCCCTATGCATGAAGACCTTTTGGGACACCCTGCATTCACGTGAAAATGCCTGAAATTCAAACAGCATTTCAGTTGTTTTAAAAACTTGAATACTGAGAAACAACGTGGTATTTACTGTAGGTCTCGGTTAAACATTTTGTCCCATTAATAATAATTAATAAATAATTGAAAACTCTACAAAATCTTTTTTTTTCTAACTTTTTTTTTTTTTAATTACGCTTATATATTCTAGATTCATGAGGTGTAAAATAAAATATTTAAGTATTGATCGCCTTGCACTTCCAGGGTTTGGGTTCGATTCCCGGACAGAAACGATTCCTGTCTCTGTAGGCTTGGAGTTTGCATGTTCTCCCCGTGTTTTGTGGGTTTCCTCCGGGTACTCCGGTTTCCTCCCCCGGTCCAAAGACATACAGATTAGGTTAATTGGCTTTCCCAAATTGTCCGTAGTGTGTCAATTAGTGTGTATGTGTGTGTGCCCTGTGATGGGTTGGCACCCTGCCCAGGGTGTACCCCGCCTTTGCCTTAAGTCTCCTGGGATTGGCTCCAGGCCCCTGTGACCTTGAATACAGGATTAAGTGGTATAGACAATGAGAGAGTGAGCGTTTTCATTTTGATGCTTACAGCTGATACATTTTTAAAAATCCACTATTTCAAAATATTAGAATATTACCTTCTGACTTGCATAAACTACTATTCATACAGTATAAATACCATTTATCACTTGGTTTTTTTTGGACACAACCACAATCATGGGGAAAACTGCTAACTTGATAGTTGTCCAGAAGATGATCATGCACACCCTCTACATGGAGGGTAAGCCACAGAAGGTCTTCACTAAAATGGCTGGATGTTCGCAAAGTGCTGTATTGAGGCATATTAATGGAATGTTGACTGTGAAAGTGCACAAACAACAGGGTTGACCACAGTCTTAAGAAAATTGAAATTCAAGAACCTGGGAGAACTTCACAAGGAGTCGATGAGGCTGGAGTCAGTTTTTCAACAACCACCATGTCATCAGGTAATGGACTACAACTGTTGCATTTTTAGTGTCAAGCGACTCCTGATCCAGAAATAACATCAGAAGCGTCTTACCTTGGCTGAGGAGAAAAAAGACCAAGTGGAACTGCCTAGTGGTCCAAAGTCCTCTTTTCAGATAAAAGTGAATATTGCATTTCTTTGAGCAATCAAGCCCCCAGAGTCTGGAGGAAGAGTGGAAAGGAACATAACCCAAATTGCTTGAAGTCCAGTGTAAAGTTTCCATAGTCTGTGATGATTTGTGTTGCCATGTCATCTGTTTGTTAGTTCACTGTGTTTTATCAAATCCAAAGTCAACACAGCCATCTATCAGGAGATTTTTTTAAGCACTTCATGCTTCTGTTAACTGCCAAGCTTTATAGAGATGCTAATTTCCTTTTCCAGCAGTACTCCCACTAACTGGTTTGCTGACCGTTGTGATATTACTGTGCTTGATTGGCCAGCCAACTCGCCTAACCTAAACCGCATTGGGAATATGTTGTCAAGAGGAAGATGAAAAAAGCCCTACCCTGGCTACAGTACTATCAAACCAATACCTGGTCTTCAACGCGTCAGCAGTGCCACAGGTTGATTACTTCCATCCCATGGTGCATTTATGCAGAAATTTATGTTAAATAAATGGTTGACCTCTATTCAAAAATATTCAGTTTTTTTCATGAGTTATAAACAATAATCATCAAAATTTAAACAAAAAGGCTTTAATTATTTGACTTTAGAATATCTAAAAGTTTCAGATTTTAATGAAATTATGTCTAAAAAAAACTTCCCCTTTCATTATCTCATTATATAAATTTTATATGCCCTGAATACAGTCTATGGATTGTAGTGACAATATTTGTTTAGGTTTTCATTGATGTGTAGTAAGGTTGCCATCAGTTTTCATAGGGCAATTGGTTGCAGCTAGTGGTGCATATCAGGATTCAACATTATTCAGTCTCCTGCTTGGGTGACTTTTTTTTCTTGGATCTCTCAGAACTTGCTCCGTGCTGCTTCCCAAGTACAACTGCAGCATAGTAAATTTAAAGTTGGAAAATGTTATTAATTCATAGGAGTATGCATAGTTTCTTGAAAAAAAGAAAGGAAAAGAAAAACAGGGCATTTTAAATGGAACCACATCAGCTGTGCAAGTGAAGTACTGTTTTAGCTGTAGCAAAGGGAGTCAGCCAAACAGCAACCTGTGGCTCTAATCCAACCATTTTAACTATATAATTTGGCTGGGCAATTAAACTTTTCAATTTTGTATGCAAAATATAAAATTACATCTCAATTACCGCCAAGCCAAATACTTTGATGTGCAAAACATGTGTTAAATATAGCAACAACCAGCAATCGACGGGGTCGAAGCAGTCCTTACAAATTACATTGCAAGGGGACAGTTTATGCCAAGATACTGTATATAGAACAAAGAAACCTTCATGTAGAAAGAGTTTAAAAAGGTAGTTTAAAGCAAACTGCTTTTAAGATTTTATACTTTTAAAAATCCACAAAGGTCAAACAGGCCATATTATTAATCCTTTTCTGGCAAAACAAATTTAGCTTGCTTTTATTGATTGCTCCAACACCCCATACGTGAATGAGTGAGTGTATGTATGTGTGTCCTGCGATGGCCAGGCATCCCGTGACCCTGTATATAGGATAAAGCGGTATAAACGATGAGTGAGTGAATGTTCCGTACTCAAGTACCTATTTAGACTTTCCGTTACAGCAGGTGGCAGTATGCACCTAGTTGGTTTACAAGCCATGTCAAGAGCAACCTTCTCGAACGCCTTCCTACTTCATCAGTAGTGGCTACGTGGTTCAGAGAATGAGATTGGCAAGTGTTTTACACACATGGAGATTTTGGGGGAAACTGATCGTGCTGATGACGTTGCATTCAAAACAGGGTCCACTTCCATATTTAAGTACAGTTGACTTAACTATTAAGGTACAGTTTTTCCCAAGTACACCATTCCATGCACAAGTACATATACAGTGTGTTCATATTATTGAAACAGACCAAACTTTGAGGTCAAGTGTGCTTTAGTCTGGGCCCAAGTCTGTAGTGGGTAAGAACCCTTAAACACACTTGAAAACATTAAAAAACAAATTGCGGACAAGTGGACTGTTTTGTGCCGACTACAAAACCTTTTGCTTGCTTGAACATTATGGTGCGCCTTTTTCCAAATAGAGCACCTCATTTATTCTGTTATGATATGATTACTTAACCATTGTTACCATGATAGTATATTTGTTTAGTGTTTACCTTAGAAATGGGATTTAAAGCAGAATTCCTTGACCAAATTAAATCAATGATAATATAAAGGAAATTAAATACATTCTAATCCTAATGTAACAATATCTAAACATTTTCTCTGAATTCTCTGCCTGAGTGCTCAGGACAAGCAGATTTTCTGTCTGGGTTATCAATGTTTTATTCAACAGCTGCCTGGTGGACAACTACTGTATGTTCAAACAGACTAAGAAAACAAAACTTTTTGCAAAATACAGTAGAAAGGTTATAAAAAAATAGATTTATTTTTCATCTTGTCAAATGGTGTTACATTTGAAACATTTGAAACAAAAATAATATTAATCTTAATTAAGTGGGGATTTGTGACCCATTGGGTTATCACTGTTGCTTCACACCTCCAGGATTGGGTGTTTGAATCTTGCCATGGGTCAATGTGTGGGAGTTTGCATGTTCTCACCATGCTCTGCGGGTTTCTTACAGGTGCAGTACTCTGGTTTTCCCCCACGAAGACAAACGTTGTAAACAAGTTGATTTATTTCAAATTGTCCATAGTTTTTTTTTTTCTTTCAAATAGTCCTACATGTTTTCGACTGGGTATGTGTGCTTGTGCCCTGCAATGGTTTGGCACCCTGTGCAAAGGTCGGAGAATTGTACATTAACAAAATAAAAAAATTAAAAACATCTAATCAGGATATTTATAAAATAGCAATAAATAGCGATACAGAATCGCAATATAAAGTCGTATCAGGTGGGTAGAACATTTTTTTGGCATATAGCCAACTCCAATGGAGACTCAGGACACACTCACTCACTCTTCATCATGTTATACTGCTTTATCCTGTATATAGAATTGCTGCGGGCCTGAAGCCTATCCCAGGAGACTTGGGGCATGAGGCGTGGTACACGCTGGACAGGGTGCCAATCCATCGCATGGGAATTGAACTCGGAACCTGGCGGTGCACGGCGACAGTGCTAACCACTAAACCACCATGCCACCTAGAACTCAGAATGAGAAAATAATAATAATAATAATAATAATAATTAAATAATTCTGCAAAGCTTTTATATATATATATATATATATATATACTAAAAAAAAATATATATATATATATATATATATATATATATATAT
>JAQMYJ010000010.1:11663105-11680082 GCA_030014305.1 Clarias laeviceps | reverse complement strand
CAATAAATTGTAAAATGGCAAAACAGTAAGTTTCTGTATAATTTTGCTGTAAAAAATACAGCAATTTGTTACAGTGTACACTTCCTAATTTTCCACTACAGCTTTATACTTCTTGGCATTTAACAAAATTTAAGAACTGTTACTAATGTATTTTCCATTTTATTATTTTATTGTTTAATGCAGTGTAAGGTCTGTTTTTTGATATACCTTATACTGTACAGTATATACTTTTTTTAATGTAAAAGATACATGTATCCTTACAAAGCTGCATCTATTTAGTGCTTGAAATAATCTTCATATTTATATTTGAATTTAAATTTAAATGGGTCTGACCCATATCCATAAAATGGGTCAACTGCATCACTCCAGTTCATAATCCATTTCAACAAAAGTCTGCTTTGTAAATCCTGCACTGTTGTACAGTTATTTTAGGGTGTACCTGCCTGTCCATTTCCCCAAACACATTAATTAGTTGTTATGTTAAAACGACTAACAAAATCTAAACCACAGCAACCCTGAGTGGGCAGTTACTAACAAGGCTTTAAATCACACAGTGCTGCTCTTTCTTAGTCCTGCAAGCTTGCTTGCACCACATTAAAAAAACACGAGTCTAAAGGAGAAAAACCTCTGATGTGACTTTTTTCGTTACACCCTGCAGCAACCTATTTCTTAATCCTGTATACAGGGTCACAGGGGCCCTGTAGCCTATCCCAGGAGACTTGAGGCGGGATACACCCTGGACAGGGTACCAAGCCATCATAGGGCACACACATATACACACACTCACACACTCATTCACACACTATGGTAATTTTTGAAATGCCAGTTATCCTACATTGCATGTTTTTGGACTGTGGGAGGAAATCGGAGCACCCGAAGGAAACCCACCAAGCACAGCGAGAACATGCAAACTCCATGCACACAGACCCGAGGTGAGAACATAAATATAAATTACATTATAAAAAAAAACTTTGCGATTATGAAGAAGGTTGATGACTTGTGATAGTCCAAGGATGTACAGTAATGCACATATCATTTAAAATTTTCCTTACCTTCTACATTGGTACTATACTGTTCCATACATCTTTTTAAAAATAATTAATGTTACTGTTTAATCTAAGTACAGTACACTGATAATGCAATGCCCTTTGAAATATTCCATTTGCCACATAATATTTCACTTTGGAGTTTGACATTAGCAGTTCATTAGCAGCAATTTCAACATTTAACATTTTAACACAGTTGGAACAAATCACTTTTTCAACAGGAACCCAATGCTTACTTATTACATTTTTGTTGAAAATATTTCTAGTGAAAAAAGTAGTAGGAAAAAAATACAATAATGGCACTTTAAAATACACATGGGGTTACTCATAGGGGTTTATTATATGGCTCCAATGAAGATAAATTCTCATATCTGAAATGAGCATATCAGAAAACAGATAGTGGTTAATTACTGCTAACCTCGGAACCTTAGATTAATCTGAACATTTTTAATTGGATTTGATTTTATGGCGATTGTCATGTAATCCACACCCAAGTCATACCTGTTCCTCTATACATTCCTGCTTTTATTATTACCTAAGGAATTCAACTCCCTAAGTCAGAAATTCTGAGATATAATTATCTAAAAAATACTAAAGTATTTTTCACTACCATTTTTCATTAAATTTTTCACATTACCTTTTTAATGACAAATAGAAATTTGTGTTTATTGCCTTTTGACAGTATGTTTTTTTTCTCCTTGCTAAGAGGCAATTCACGTTCTTTATTTTCATTCTATATGAAATCATTTAAATAGTAAGGATAAAATTAAGCATTGTTAATTTCATTTCATTTATTAGCTGTGATTTCATATTCTCAGCACTGGAAAAATATCACTTTTATCTATTTCTGTCTTCTTCAGTGTTCTGCATGTCTTTCCTGGAGCTAACAAACTAAAATCTCCTGTGTATTTCTAGACAATAAGGTAAATCACTTTGTTCCAATGATGTGGGTTCTTTCTGAGAAAGAAACAGTTACAAAAATAAATGAAGAATGAGTGCAATAATGTCTGCAAATTAGAAATAAAACACACCAGGTACATGTTGTTAGAAAAAAAAATGCTCTTGTTGTTGGCTGACAGAAGGTGGTCTTTTTGAACATTTCATTTTAAGGTTTGATGTATTGAGCTTTCTGAGAAATGTTCCTACTAACCATAGGTATAAAGTGTGATCAGCTCAAACTAGTCTCCCTCATCAACAAGGCATTTTGTGAACATCAACTGAAGCTCTTTACCTGCTTCTCTTGTTTTTGTGCATTGTGCCACTGCTACATGATTGGCTGATGGATAACTACAGGAATGGACATGGCTTCAGATGTAAGGCTACAAATATATAATCATTAAAATCACTAATCATAACATTGGGCCAGACACCGCCGTTTTACGTATCACGCACGGAATTTTTCAAAGGTAGGGGTTTGAAAGGATACTTTGGGTTTGTTTTAATGTGAGGGCACTTCTGCAAGGACACGTATGAGTATTTTTTGGAGCTCTCCTATTATAATGAACTTTCTTTATTCAGATCTGATATCAGTGAGAGAAAAGTCATTTATATTCAAGACCTTACTTTTGCCGACATCAAGAACAGACCTAATCCTAATAAATATCCTTCATCCTCTGTTATCTGTTCTCTCTCACCTGATCCCTCACTTTCCTGCCTTATCTCTACTCTTATCTCTGCATGTTCTCCTGCTTTATATTCTAAGATGAAAACTGAACGGTTCAGTTCAATACTATTTCATCATGGATATGTCTTCTGTTTGAATACTTTCTTGATTAAGTTGAAAACAACTTGATTATTTTTTTAGCGCATATTATATTGTATCTCTCAATATGATTGTGATCATTATAGTAGTTTACTGATGTGTTATTATTACTATTACTATTATTATTTTTATTATTATTATGGTGGTAAATCAAACTAACTTTAAGACAGATCTTATTGTCTATTTATCATTTGTCATTTAAAATGAATGAGGCAATGTATCCTTAAACAGTCTTGGCTGTTATACACTCACTCACTCACTTACTCATCGTCTATACCGCTTTATCCTGTATTCAGGGTTGTGGGGGGGCCCAGGAGGCGTAGGGCACGAGACAGGATACACACTGGACAGGGTGCCAATCCATTGCAGGGCACACACACATCCACTCACTCACACACTCATTCACACAATACGGCCAGACGCAGTTGTTGCCATATGGGTACATGTTTGTAAAGTGCTTTTTTACTAGTCTTTCATGATTCATCCTTCTGTACCTCAGTGCCTTTGGTAACCATGCCAATAATGCTTTGAGTATTTTTAGAATAGACTCAGGTTTTTTTTGTTGTTTTTTTTTTTTTTTTGTTAATAATACTCGATGGAAGATACTTTAATTTCTAGCATTTCTCAAGAACTGTTGAATGCACACATATTATTGTTTTAAGAACAGTTTACAAAGGGACCAGGTGAAAAAGTCATGGACAAAAAAATATTTAATTCATTGATTTTATGAATCAGAATTTACCAGCCATGAGATCTCCTGGAACTACCAGACTATCTGGCAAACAACTGATATCATGACCCTATAACCTAAGCAGACTTATCTTTTATGTGAGCTACATTTTTAAAGGAAAGCTCAGTATCACAAGCTCACATCCTCGTCCAGTGGAAAAGTGAATTTTACACTTCAATGCAATACTTTCAAATGGGACTCCCCACTGCATTCTGAAGTACAAACCACATCACATTTACAAATGCCCCATCCATTCAGCTCACAATTCTAACCAACTCACCTGTCATCGATCACACAAACTCACACAAAAGCTTAGAAATGACTGTACTGTAAAATGTTTTGTATGCACATTTTGTAGCATGAGTAATAGCATGTTCCCTGGTGTTCCATTGATAAGTGCTCTTACCACAGTGACTTGAGCAGAAATCCTGTTAAACAATTGCATTAGTATTCTTTATTTCTTTTAATGTTGCATGAAGGTGTAATGGTTAGCACTGTCACCTTGCACCTCCAGGGTCTGGGTTCGATTTCCCTCTTGGAGTCTGTGTGCATGGAGTTTGCATGTTCATTCTGTGTACAGTTTCCTCCTACAGTGGAAAGTCATGTATATTAGGCTAAACAGCATTCCCAAATTGCCTGTAGTGTGTGAATGTGTGTGAATATTGACTGGAGGTCCTACCATGATCATAAAATAGGAATACATACAATGGTAATCACCATTGGCCTCTACTCTCCCTAGTTAGACTACAAGAGGTTCCTACTGTAGATGGATGACTTGATGTTGTTTCTGCAACAGGGTATTGTTCAATGCTAGTCCATTGATTGACATGTAGTAGTGTTGTTCCAATGTCATTTCATCACAGCAATTCTTTCAAAAACAACCTAAAACCATTGTTGACCAAATGTCCATAATGTTGCTAAATGAATGTCAAGTCAATCCTGTTTGCCTTAAGTGCTAATTTTTATCTTAAGGTTGTCTGCTTTATTTTCGTTGCTACAGTATACAAGAGCCATTCCCATCGCGAATCATGACAAGTCCGTGATGACTTGATGTTCCCCCGGTGATGAATGTGATCCTCCGCGATGACGCAGTTAACGATGCCCCGCCCCATAAACGCCCCCATTCGCTTTCCAATAAGATGGTTGCAATGCTATATGATCCCGCCGGGTGGAGCATTGACTGCTTCAGTTAACTGCATCATCCAGGCAGCCTTATACAGTATGTTCATATACAGGCATTGTCAACATAGGTTCATAAATAGATGATATGGTAAAAAAATAAAAAATAATAAATAACAAACCAATTAATAAAACAGATTTTTTTAAATTATATTTATTATTATATTTATCTTCATATTAAAATGAGGTATTAAATTCATAACCCTTGATCCCAGGCTTCAAATTATACGTCTAATAACCAAGCGCTCTAGAAAGCAGGTCAATATCACACTGCTGGTGTGTGCAGTGTTTACTAATCTTACTCATCATGACACTCCAGAGTATATATCAATGAAAAAACATATCTCTGTTTCAATATTATAACCTTAAAATGTAATTTATTAAGTCATATCTATTGCAAGATATTGGTATTAGGTCTATTTAATTACCTTGTTCCATGTCATGTTGTCGACCTTCTCAGCGCAACCAATTCTAATTGTGGGCACATCATGCACTTCTGTGAACTCAACTCAGATTCACACTTACTGCACTGATCGACATTGTGTGTGCCAGCATTTAAATGCATTAAACTGAAAGCCTTATCTATATGCAAATTAGGAGGGATCAGCTTCAATAAATGTACTGGAGGATGTTCTCACCAACCATGTGGGTGGGCTAGCAGGAATTACAGCATTCAGTCTGTTGACAACTAACAGCATATTGAACAATTAGGTGCTGCTAGCTAAATTGAGTTCCTTACTATATGATTCTACACTGTTTGCTTATACAGGTATAATAAGTAATTTGATTGTGAATTTGATTTGAATTTGATTTAGCTACAATTTACCTGGCACCTAAGTGTTCATTGCTATTGTATGGCCCTCCATACAGGATATTTTGTTTATATTTTGTGATATAAACAAAATACATCAAAGGTTAAATCTAGTTCATAGTGACGGACAGAGGTGGGTAGAGTAGTCAAAAAATTTACTCAAGTAAGAGTAGCTGTACTTCAAAATAATATTATTCAAGTAGAAGTAAAAAGTAGTCATCCAGGATATTATTCTAGTAAGAGTAAAAAAGTATTCCTTGAAAAGATACTCAAGTACTGAGTAACTGTTTCAATCATAATGTCTGATTTATTTATTTATTTTTTAGAAATTATTAAAAGCAGTCAGACAAAATTATGAAATATTGTACAATTTCTGACATTTCCAAATAATAAAATTAATGAAATAAAATAAATGAATAAAATTAATATTTTTACAAAACACCAAATTAAGGAATAAGAAACACAAATTTCCTAATCTCACTTTTTTTTTTCACAACATCCATCTTTTGAAACAAATACCTACTGTAGGTAACATATGTATGTTTGAACAGTGTAAACTATTTCCAGTGTAAGATAAACTGTATATTCAGTTGCCCTCCAAATGGCTCAGCAGATAGAAAATAACATTAGAACATGTGTACAAAAATGTAAGAAACTTATATTTTTTAGCCTCTAGCGTATTTGCTAATTATATGTTTTAACAATGCAACATTAAATAAAACAACTAACCCAACCGCGGCATGTTTCCTTCGCTGTCTACCACCGTTTTTTTGTTTTTTTTTCCCTGTTACTGTATATACAGCGTTTCTGTGTGGTCATTTGACCACATGGTAATTGTTATTTCGACTGATTGGTCAAACAGAGTCATGTGATTATTGTTGCTACTTCTGATTGATGAAACACAGTCACATGGTAGATCCACCGGCTGCATTTCTCTGGCAAAAACAAAGAATATCTAATGCGTAGAATAAATGGTTAGAAAAGTAACGAGTCGAGTGTAGCGGAATGTAGCGGAGAGTAGCGTTCCTTCTTCACAAATCTACTCAAGTAAAAAGTATGGTGCAGTAAAACTACTCATAGAAGTTATTTCTTTACAAAAAGTTACTCAAGTAAATGTAACAGAGTAAATGTAACTCGTTACTACCCACCTCTGGTGACGGAGAATGGATTAATACTATTTACATGTATTTTTATGAAAAAAACTAAATCCGGTTACGACCAGAACTTAGGAACAAATTAAGTTTGTGAACCGATGTTTCACTGCATATGTGTGTGTGTGTGTGTGTGTGTATACACACACATTAGATAATAATAAATGCTCATTAGACAATAATGTTCCTCAGTGCTTGATTTTGTGATGTGCAGGGGATGATGGAAGGCATAGTCCTGACGTCTAATTCGAAATTTAAGACCCAACTGAACTTAAATGATACACTACAGTTTTAAATGTTTAAAATCAATAATGTTTATTGCTAAAAAAAAAAATAAAAAAAATGAAATAAACAGCATTTTATACAGCATAAAAGTTTGCAACAGACTTTTGAAGATCTACTCCTGGTCATGATTTATATTTGGAAAAATATTTACCCAGTTCTTATAAAATGTTTAGACAATAATTAGTAGCTATAATAATGTTAGTGTTATAATAATGTTATGCCATAAAAACTGTCCCACCTCAATTACTGCACAGTAAAATCCCCTGATTTTAACACTTTTAGAGGTTATTGAAACACTGCTGGGTGTTAACTCAACACTGGAGAATTTGCTGTGTGCTATAAGAAGCACACAAAATATTATACACTGCCTGGTCAAAAAAAAGTCACATAATATATCACCAGACCGCCGTTTGCTTTGATTATTGCCAGGGCACTGTTTCCATAAGCTTATTCAGTGTCCCAACATTTATTTCTGTCCAGAGTCAAACACATCCCAAAGATTCTCAATTAATCAATTGGTACCAACAAGTACAAAAAAACTTGGTCATTCAGTATATTCAGTTAGTTAGCCGACCATGTTTTTTGGGGTACATAGAGTAACATTGCTGAAATTTGAGCTGACCAGCAGAAGATACTCCAGATCATAGCAGTGCCCCACAGGCGTGTATGTTATCAAACAGGCTAGTATGGTAGGGAATGATGGGTGGATCACATCATCCACCTCTCTTTTTACCCTGATGCTCCCATCGCTCTGGAACAGGGTAAATTTGGACCTTTCAGACAACGTGGCTTTTTTTTCCCCAATGCTCCATAGTCCAGTCTTTATGCACCCTAGCAAATTGAATGCTTTTATGACTAGCCTCACTGATCAGTGGTTTTCTTCAGGCTACACAGAAGAATCTTCTTTCAAATTTGACTTTACTTAGTGTTTGATATCCCATCACGTTTATTCAAGATGTTTTCCCAACCACATTCCTTCCTTCCATTGGATAATTACTACAGAGATTTAATATGGTTCAGCTGCAACAAGTTATTTCACCCTAACTGATGCAGTGTGTAGCTTCTGTTTTAGAATGGTCAATTTATTGGCTTGCATCTAGCAAAGAAAGCAACCAAGGAGATTGCTGAAACTGATCAAATTTGGGTAATAATGCATTTACAGATCTTAACCCAATTTTAGCAATTTCAACAATCTCCTTGGTTGCTTTCTTTGCTAGATGCAGGCCAATAAATTGACCCCAGAAGACAGGATATGTCTTCTGACATATGTCTGTCTTTGCTTAGTTAAATCTAGATGTACACATATACAGTAGAAGCTTCTGGGAGAATTATTTGGAGCCATAGTGTGCCCTTTATTGGCAGTATTATTACATCATAGTGTGCCCTTTATTGGCAGTATTATTACATCATAGTGTGCCCTTTATTGGCAGTGGACTCGAGATATTTTTCTCATGTCATCAGCTGTAATTGTTGCTTTTCCTCAAAGTGAAGGAGAAGATAGTCAGTCTATGATGAGAATGTGATATTGTTGGGTTAGAATAGTGGTTCTCAACTTCTGTCCTGGAGGACCATCTGCTCTGCACATTTTAGAGTTTTCTCTACTTCTCAGCTCCCAGCACACTTGATTTAACAAATCAGCTATCAAGAGACTTCCTTTAATTGAAGGGGATGTGATCGAGCAAGAAGAACATTAAAAATGTGCAGGCCAGGTGGTCCTCCAGGACCTGAGTTACAGTAAGTACCACTGGGTTGGTGTATCTCTATGTCACTTATGTCTCACTTTCTAGTGGTCAGTAGGAGCCATGGTTATATGGAGAGATGGAAATTCTAGCTAGCTTCTGTATTTGATACATATAGCATGTGGCATAAAAGCTACAAATCTAAAACTATTACAGCTGGAAATGAATTAAATAGAGAGGCACCTTAAAGGAGCAGTCAAGTTGTCAGTGTTGCTGTTCTATTTAAAGAAATAATAACAAAAAATACAGTGAAATCAATATGTCAAGGGCGAAGAGGTGGTGATAGAGTTGTGTGTAAGAGAGCTATACCTTGTCTAGACAGTGAATGAGAGAAGTTTTATAATAGATCTATGCCTTTTCTCAAGAACCTGGAGGAAAAATGACTGTAAACCTTTCATTCCTGTCTATTAAAATGAGTCTCATCCATTGCTTTGTTCTTTGTTTCTGTCCTCAAAGAGCTTTCATCAGTCTCTTTCCTCTTCCTCCACTTAACATTTCCCCACATCTCTGGTTCGATAGGAGTTCTGGATCTTGCACTAATTTAAATGCAAATGTCCTTTCTCTTCTTGCACCAGCTATGTTTGCCTTATTTTCTGTGTATTAACGTTATAGTGGTCATTAGTGCTGTTCATTTAAATAAATAAATAAATAAATTGTTGAGTCTTTCCAACATTTCTGGCTTAATTTTTTTCCAGTTGTCTAATTTGCTACTGGTTTTAGTCCATATTGTTTTAAAATTCATTCAATTTGCAGATATCTTCATTGAAAGTAAGCTAGAAGAATCATGGGCCAAGAGTCAGGGCCATTGCTCTAGTGGCCGGTATTGGCAATTTGAACCCTCAACCAATCCCAGAAAATCTGGACTGGACTGCTGTTACAGTGTTAAATAGATAATGTGAAGTCCAAAAAAAAAAAAAAAACAATGGAGAAATGAATAGAGAAAAAAAACTATGAAAAAATAAATAGAGGGAAAAAAATAATAAAAATTGACAATTAAAGAGTGCTGACACTTTGCCATGGATGGTAGTGATGAAGATTCTTTCTTGGAATCTTGCTGTACTCAATGTTTTCAGTTATATTTTACTTAAAATTTAAATATAAAATTTTTGGGTGATAGAATTCTATACTCTTCACATCAGCTTCAAATGATACAGTTGCATCATTGCCAAATTGTTAATAATATTAAAAGCATCTATGGAAAGTTCACAGATTGTCCAGATTAATGATGACTGGACAAAATTTGGAGCATTACTAGAACATAAAATAATTGGAGGATTAGTTAAATTTAAGAAGAAGAGGGGCCTTGAAATAGTTATATACTAGACCTTACAATCATCGATTAGTAAGACAAACTAGACCTATCATCGATTTTGTCGAGAAATCAACTTGTTCAAATGCTAAGTATTCTAGTCTAATTATAGTAAATTCAGTTTTTAGTAGCACTCCTTCACCTGTGTTTTTCAAGTTCACTTCATGTTCTTGTGTTTCCATGGTTGCCTTGTTCTGTTTTTTGGGTTACACTGACTAAACCAGGTCTGATTTTTTTTTCCTCAGCATTTGCTTCCAACTCCAATCTTGATAAAATTTTGACATTATACACAAATGTATGGAAAGCAATAAAAACATGAAATTAGTAACAATTAAACAATATCCGTCTATAATTCTTATTCATACACCCAAATTGCTATTTCTCAAGTTTAACATCTTTAATTAGATGCAGCATAAAAAAGGGATCCTAAATAAGATTGGGTACCGGTACCTGATACCGGTGCCTAAATGGTGACTGAACCAATACTTTAAAAAACAAGAGCCGCAAAAAATGGTGGATAGCATTTAAAGTATGGCTTTCAATTGAAAAAGTGTAAAAAAAAAAAAAATACATTTAATGTCAAAATGTGAAAAGAACATGCAAACTTGCATTACTACAAATATTAGTTGGATTTGTATTACTAAAGCTTTCCGACTAGCGTTTACGTGAATTTTCTCAGTCGCAAAATAATTTTTCACATGCAGTTGATGATGGTTTATATGTTTGTTTCAGAGAACAAGAATGCAAATATTTTAATCAATCACTCAGGCTTTTAAATGGCACCAACAATTTGGATCTAGTACATACTGGTTATATAGGTTACTGTATCTAACCCTAATCTTAAAGCAAGTATGAACAAATGGTTTATTAGTCACAGTAAAGCCAGTTACAAACAAAAGATGTCCAAACTCAATAGTGTGATTTTAAAGCCAGCCCTGGGTAATGCTGCTGCTCCGGCAGAACTAAGCCAAGCAATGACACAAATTACCCAGAAGTCTGTGGTCACAGTTCTCTGAACCCTCCAGTACTAGAGTGGATTGAACTTGGGACAGCTTCAATAAAACATTTTAGCATTGCACACTCACTCACTCACTTACTCATTAATACTCTACACTGTTTATCCTGGGTCACGGGAAGCCAGGAGCCTATTGTAGGGAACTCTGAGCACAAAGGCATCGTACCCCGTGGACAGAGTGCCAATTAAGTGCAGGGCACACGAGCACGCATGCACTCAACATTATGGGGAATCCTGATATGCCAGTTAGACTACTCTGCATGTCATTTGACTGTTGGCGGAAACCAGAGTACCTTGAGGAAACCCACCAAGCATGGGGAGAACAAGAGCACACAGAATGGAGGCAGGAATCAAACCCTCAACACCTTGCCACTTCACTTGCGACAATCATTATTATTATTATTTTTTGGTACCCTCCAAAATTATCCATGCACATTACTATGGGTTTTTATCAAAGCTCAATTAAACAATATCATAATATCAAACCATCTAGGAATATTCTTTCAAAATCTTCAATTCCCTACTTTTTCCTTTCTCTCATTTTGCTCTGCAGGTAATGTGTTTGCTAACAAACTGCACACACTGCCTCTTCCCACATTCCTGTTTTCCTCAGATTACAGTATGTAAAGTCAATATTGGATGGAGAAACAACTATATAGTGCTAACTCTATATTTTTATCTAGTATCTTGTAGTTTTTTGATCCAAAGCACTGGCAGATGTGACAGAAACATTTAGCACTCTCCGTAAGTGCTAAAAATTTATGATTGAGGAATAAAAAAAAAATTAAGCAGCACAGATCTGTGCCTGCAACACAGCATGGGTCAATGGCAATATAAAAATACATGCCTTGCCAGTGTGTTTTAACAGGGAGGCTTTAGACATCAAACTGTGTTAGATAGAAAAAAGTTATCATTAGTTTTATATAAAGGGTACATTTTATCACTACCGGAATATGGGAATGATGTTGCAAAAATAGAAATCTTAAAATGAGCACATTATTATAATAATAATAATAATAATAATAATAATAATAATAATAATAATAATAATTATTATTATTATTATTATTATTATTATGGCGGGCCATTGAAACAACCAAAAACAACAACAGAAACGTGTGAACATGTGTATCTGTGCTATTTCTTTGCTTATGTGAGCCAGAATACTAGAGTACTGTACCTGGAGGAAACCCACCAAGCACGGGGAGAATGTGCAAACTCCATGCAAACAGAGGTGGGAATCGAACCAGGCTGGGAACCGAACCTGGACCCTGGAGGTGCAAGGTGACAGTGCTAACCACTAAACCACTGTGCCGGATCCTAAGCCCTATATATGTTTAAAAAAAAAATAACAGAAAAATAACAAATGACTAAAATGCTCTGAGTTGTAGTGTGTCTGATACAGGTGGTAAGAGCATTGTGTGTGAGTATCAGTTATCACAGATGCTAGATCTTTACAATATATCACTTTTAACAAAGTAGATTGTAACGTCATGAAAATGCTATGGCTTTATTAAGGTGATGGCCTGTTCATGATTTTCTAATTCCAAATAATTCAATCTTTGTGTCATCAGAACATAGGATTTTGTTTCTCATGGTCAAGGAATGGCTGAAGGAATGGTTTCAAGTCTGGTCACTCTACCATGGAGGCCTGATTGGTGGAGTGATGGAGTGATGGATCTTCAGTAAGGCTGTCCCTTCTCTACAAGAAAACTCAGGATCTCATTTACAGTGACCCTTCGGTTTTTGGTTACCTGTCTGATAAAACCCTTCATTTTCGATTGGTCAATTTGGCTTGATGGTCAGAACTGGGAAGACTGTTGGTAGTTCCAAATCTCTTCCATTTAGAACAATGGAGGCTGCTGTGCTCTTGGTCACTTTTAATGCTGCAGAAATGTTCTCACATCCTTCCCTAGACCTGTGTTTTGACATATCATGTCTCGCAGGTCTACAAATACTTTCTATTGGGAGACTTTATATAGACAGGTGTGTGCGGACTGTGGATTTTTATTCACAAGTGAAGTCAAATTGTAGAAGCATCTTAAGGACCACTGAAAGGAGTCGGATGCACCAGAGCTCAATTGGAAATAGTCTGAATATATAAATAATATAAAACTAATATTTTATCATATGTAAATCAGATATTCCAGTAATTATAATTATAATTATTGTTAATAATAATATTAATTATTATTAATAATAATAATTATTATTATTTATTTATTTATTTATTTATTTATTAATTAACTAAAAACTCCAAAGACCTGTTTTTACTTGATGAGGGGGAGAAAGGGTCAATTTTAAAATGAGCATGAAACATAACAAAATGTAGAAAACTTGAAAGTGTCTGAAACATTTAATCAGCAATGTGTATTCTGTGGTATGTTCCAGCATTTTATAATAATTATTATTATTATTATTATTATTATTAGTGATTTAGTTAGTTGGTTGGTTGGTTGGTTTCATCATTGTGCTTCTAGCTCATTTTCATTTTAAACCTAAATAAAAGATTATAATATTAAGGTCATGATTTGCTTTGAAAAGTGAAGATTTTTAAGTATCTTGTAGTTAATTAGCAACAGGGAATTCAAATACAAAAATGCTGATGTTTGTTTAAGTGTGAAAAGAATAAAAGTCCAATAATCACCACAGGTCATAATAATAAAATCCATATTATTTGTTGTAGTTACTACACAGCAAAATCTCCTGGGTTGAATTAACATTCAGTGTTTACATTCCCGTTCAACTCGTATGACTTTCTTTTAACTCATACTCTGAAAGAAAGTCAACAGTGGATATTTTACTGCGTATAGATTTCTTTATCACAATATATACAATTATTGCCGTTTACTGCACATTTTTATTCCACACAGAAGCTTATCTAGAATCTCTCCTGCAACCCCAGAAGAACATAACAACTTTGTGAAGGTGTTTTAGGTTAGTAATGTGTATGTGCGGCAAGATGTTGTTAATTCTCCCAAATGGAGTGCTGTTTCCAGCTCTGGATCTGCAGATCGATTGTGATTCTTGATAAGACATGGCCTTTTGGGAGCTAGTTTTACAGGGACTCATGCTGCTGGCTTGCTAGTTAGTGAGTAAATGTGTGCGCGCGTGTGTGCATGCGAACGTGTGTGTGTGTGTAAAATCCCAGTAGCAGGTGTCTGTTATCTCCTCCTCTCTCCCTTTTGATCACTGTCCAAGGACACATATCCCTTAGCTCTCTTTCACACCTTCATTCACCTCCTCCTTCTTTCTCTCTCTCTCTCTCTGTATCCATTCCTCAATCTTTACTGCAGCTGGTATAATTGGACAGCTCAGCCTTTTTTTTTTACGATAATGCAGACAAGATCATCACCTTTAATGAAGTGGATATTGCAGTGTAGCCAAGTACAGAACTCGATCGTTTCCTCAAAGTCAGGTTTTTTTTTTTTTATGTATTGTTCCCTGTTTTTAAATGTACTGTATTTCTAAAGGTTGCTGTTACCACTTTTGGTTTCTTTTTTCCCACCAGATTTATTTCTTTTTTTTATTCCACAACCATTTGTCTAACGCAGTTTGTTTTTACGTTTTGTGAAATAATTACTTCAATTTGTACTTTTTACATTCTTCATTTAAATTTCTTTACAAATAAGTTGTATTTTATAACCTTTTATATCTGTATTCACAATTACCTTGTTGTAGCACATCTTAACAGGATACAGTACTTCCTTTGATCAAGTATAATGCGACAATAACTCTGTCATGAACACTTTCCCATAGTGTGAAATGTAATGGCATAATACACAAAGCAGAAATGGGAGAATCCTTTTGTATGTGCAGAATATTCTCCTTATGAAAAACTTGAAAATATAAATACAATAATGAATAACGAATAAATAAATTTCCTTCATCACTTAACAATTTTATCCTCATATCACGCGCATATAACCGTCTGTATTTTATTAAAAATACAAGAAATAGCTTAAACCAAAATAACATGACTAAACATCGCTAAACAGCAGGTGACATTTATGTTCAGTATTTAGTTTCTATTTAGAAAGATGGGAATTAATTCCTGCTTACCTTTTCCACACGCCCGCCAAACGTTTGTTCTCTTCTCGCGATGTCTTCTCGCCATGTTTGCTCTAATATTTCCGGTGTGCATAGTGACAAGATCTCCTTGGTTTATTTCAACATGATTGAATCTAATACATGTTACGTTGTTGAATTTCATGCAAATACAACACATGAAATTATTATGTACAAAACACATATTACATTTTAGTACATGTAACAGGTAGCCAGCTTTCTTTCTTTTTTTGAGTGTGTGGGCCTTCTGTGTGCATGTAGTTGGTATTTCCTAAAATGATTTCAAAGCATATTTATAAATAATAATAAATTGAGTTCTGATAATATGAAATATTTGATGCAGTAATCTTTTATGCCTTAGTATGGTGAATAAATACTGATTTTGTCTTCTCTACGTTTTATATTGATTGATGAAGTTCTCTTTTAATAAGAAGGCTGATTGTTAAAGGTCAGTTCTTACTTTATATCTCTAATAATAAATATCAAATTTCGGAATAGTTACTAAGTTAGGAAACTGGGAAGAATGAGAACAAAAATTGATCGACTACTGTTATCAGGTTTTGTTATGATAAAAAAATGGAATTACACTTTGTCCTGATTTGGTCTTCACTACTACATGCCACTAAGTCAATACCACTAAAACTTATTAAGTGTATACATATGATGCATAGACATTTAGTATAACACTTGCTGGTGTCAGTGTGACCACATTTAGTTCACTATAATGTGTGTGAACATGACCTCTTCAAGGTTCAGTAGTTAATTTTCAATTATGCTTCTAGCAATATACTGATCATATCAATTTAGCAATTTAAAGAGCTACTTACTGCATGAATACAGTAGATTAAATGTTCGTTGTTATCCTAAATGAAATGTAGTCCTACAGTATAAGTTAAGGTTGCTACACAGTGTAAGAGATTAGCTGTGTTTTTTTCACACGTGTGAAGAGGTTGCTCCATACTGTATAAACACAAGACTAAAATCAATTCTGTATTATGATAAAAGCTATGGCAACATTAAACTAACAAATCAGTATCACAAAAGTGTTCTATCGGTTTGAGGTCAGGACTCTGTGCAGGCCAGTCAAGTTATTCTACACCAAACTCACTCATCCATGTCTTTATGGACTTTGCTTTGTGCACTGGTGTGCACCCAACATCATATTAACTTCCATGAATTAAGAAACTTAATGGAACGTTACTCAAGCTCATATGAATGTTTATGGAAATTATTGACCATTCTTTAAGAAGCGCGTTTGTGAGGATCTTGCGCATTCATGTTGGAACTGCTGTGGGGTTGTTTTTCAGTCATTGGGCTCGACCCCATACTTTCAGTGAAAGAAACTCTTAATGCTTCACCATACCAAGACATTTTGCACAAGTTCATGCTCCCAACTTTGTAGGAACAGTTTGGTTATGGCCCCTTACTCTTCCAACATGAAAGTCCATAATGGATGAATGAGTTTGGTGCAGAAGAGTTTGATTGGCCTGCACAGAATCCTGACCTCAACCCGATAGAACACCTTTGGGATGAATTAGCCAGGCCCTCTCGTCCAACATCAGTGTCTGACCTCACAAATACGCTCCCGGAAGAATAGTCAGAATTTCCCATAAACACACTCCTAAACCTTGTGGAAAACCGTTCCAGAAGAGGTAAAGCTTTTATAGCTGCAAAAGTTGGGCCAACATCATATTAAACCCTATGGATTAAGAATTGGATGTTACTCAAGTTCATATGCATATGCGAGTGAATACTTTTGTCAATATACTGTAGTCTCTATCTCTCTCTCTCTCTCTCTCTCTCTCTCTTCTTCTTCTTTGTCTTTCGGCTGTTCCCTTTCAGGGGTCGCCACAGCGAATCATCTGCCTCCATCTAACCCTAT
>JAQMYJ010000010.1:11592184-11613747 GCA_030014305.1 Clarias laeviceps | reverse complement strand
AGCATTTCACTGCATATCGTACTGTGTATGACTGTGTATGTGACAAATAAAATTTGAATTTGATTTGAATTTGAAACACCTGACCCAACCAGCTGAAGACTGCTATTAAAGCAAACTGGTCTACAATAATGCTTGTATTGTGAATCTATATATTATTTTTTAATTCATGACTGTATCGTGAATCTTTTTTAAAAATTCTGAGATTTTAAATACCAGATACTACCAGGCTGAACATGGTGCAGATACATTAGATAGGGAGGAAGGCAAGGCATTGGATTTTTCGAACAGGACAGATATTATAGAAATTTTGTTTTATTCATGTATTTATTTAGGCATTCCTCAAACACAATGCTAATTTAGTGGCAAGACATTTTTTTTTTTACTTCATCAAAATAACAAATCTACAAATCATAAATGAAAGTGATCTCTGGTCGCTTTCAACATTTGACAGACAAGAATTCTGATATTACTTTGTTTTTAGCCTAAAAACTAAAGCATGTAACATTACTGTGTTTCCAGTAGATCTGAGAAATTGTGACTTGTTCATGGGCACACCTGGAGAAAACAATACTTATGTGCCTGAACATAGTTCTGTCTTAAGGCAGGACCATCATTTTACTGTTCTTTGTATCCTTACATCCTTACAAAATGCACACCATTGAACCTGTGGTTCTCCACTGGTTTCTCATATAACGTTTGTGACTATCTTGACTTTAGCATCTACGTTCTTGGAACATAGTTCTGTCCAGGTGAACTATGCTTTTTCTAAAAGCAGATTAGTGAGAGTAGATCTCACCATTATTGCATGCAGGTCGTTTTTATGATGAAGGATTTGGGCCATCTAAAGCACACAAAAAGCTACAGGCAATTCTGAAAACCCCAGACAATGTTAGTGCTAGCCATTTGTGACCAGGCACAAGAGCTCTTAATTAGGCAGAAGGGTAACTAATTATTCATATCCATGATGGAGAGAGTGAGGGGTGAGCACAGAGAGGGAAATAAGTGGGAAAATGATTTATGATCTGATAAAAGCCCTCACTGCGGCATGGCATTTTGGGGCGGGGGGTGTGAGGGGGGGTGTGATGGGGTGAATGCGGCTCAGAGTGGATTGGCTGTCCCTTCAGAAGTGAAAGAGTAAATCATGGAGTGGGACAAAGAAAAAAAAGAGAGAGTGCGGGAGTGAAAGAAAGGGAGACTCAAAAGAACCTTGAGCTGTTTGGTCTTTTCCTTCAGTGTTTGCTGGTAGATCTGAAGTTGTTCGGCTGCCTCTGGACCAGGCTGACGAGCTAATATATGCTTCAGTTCCACATACAGCTTCTCCTTTTCCTACACAAAAAAAAAAAATAAAATAAAAAAAAAAAAAAATATATATATATATATATATATATATATATATATATATAATACAGATGCACATTTACACACAGGGTGTTAAATAATTTGGAATTAATAAGGTACAAATCCACATTAAACACTCCCCAGCTCCATCAGATGGATATAAAAACACTCATGATTATTCTTTCATTAAGAATGCTCGAGAGTGTGTTCTGTGCAAACATACTCCATTAAATGAAGACTTCAGAGGAATGCTAGTGAAGCAGACAGTCTGGCACGGCTTTCTAATTGATACAGCAACGAAATTATTTGGCTCTAAATAGGCTTCATATTTATTCTTACTTATTCTTTTCTGTACTTATTTATCTGAAAAGCCTTAGGACAAAACATAATAGACATTCACATACTCACAGTGAAACGACGAAATGTAATGAGCACATACTGTGTTCGAGTCAAACCAGGACTTTGACTATGCTGAATTCGGGAACACAATTATGTGTAAAAGTAAAACCTTTAATTCTGTATAAAATCCTCTATCCTCATCCTCATACTACACTAATGCATTTATCCCAGTGCTTAGATACCATCAAAGTAGAAACTTCTCTCCATGATCAGACTGCCTACTTCATGTCTGAAACACTGGCCTCCCAGGAACTCCTTCAATGGCCCAAACATGTGGAAATGATTTTGCGCAAGGTCAGGACTGTATGGGGATGTGTCAATGACTTCCTGTTGAGTTCTTGTAATTTGCAAGCGGTGTTCATGAATTATTGTGTGTACTGTTCCCACAGAGCGATGCTTCTTTTCCTCAAGTTAGCGAGTTATCCACAAGTTATCCATTGCTTTTTCGAGGCATTCCACTTACAGAAAGGTCTGCAGTGAGCCACCTCAGCTGGAATCGTCATTCACAGATATACAGTATGACCTCATCACCGTACTGTGATTTTACACCTTTATTCATTCCTGAGAAATTTCATTACAAGTCCTGGTTTGCCTTGAACGGCCCCTCGTATATGAGTGTCTTCCTAGTTCTCTTTTTTTCCAGCTGTACTCAATCTAGCACACTTAGAGACGTGTTCTATGGACACTAGGAATGTATACTATTATTAGATACAACTGTCAAAAAACAAAAGATTTCAGCAAGAAGTAAACAATTAACAAAATTCCCAAATACGGATGGATGCAGTGAAGGACGAGAGGAAGTAAGCACTCTTCGCTCTGGAAGTCAGTGAGGTAGTTGCATGGTTTGGGGATTGACAGTATTAATCATAGTGATAGTGGTGTTTGTAATTGTCTTGTGATATGACAGTGCCACTCTAGGAAAGTTTTTGAGCCTTTAATACTGACAAGCAGCCTTACCAATGCAGAGTTCAATAGTGAGCACTTGTCAATACTAGTGACACGGAGACAAGCACCTGTCATACTGTATAACTGAGCTAAATGTGTCCTGAAAATCTCCAGGTGCACAGGACAGCTGGAATTCAAGTATATAATAAAGGAATTAAGACATCACATTTCTATGAATAGACAGATAACATGGCATTTCTGTGTTTGCCAGTTCCAAAGGAATCCACCCCGGATCTGTATATCTAATTTCAGAGTACTGACAATTATTTGGACTAAAATGGCATATCAAAGACACTGCTTGTCATGCTTGTCAAATATAACAGCATCAGAGTGACAGCTATTATCATACAACCTCCACGCAAGACTGAATCATACACATATGCACATACTGTTTGCCCACAGCAAATTAAGCGTGACCACACGGGTAACAGCGCATTGGAATGGGTTCTGGTTGTCTTGGTTTAAAACAAACAGCGTCATTTGGCTATGAAAAGTGGGATAATGCTTTCATCATACGACCATGATTCCTACACCTTTTTAAATCCTGTGCTTTGTCACCCTCCTTCCTGGCATACATGCTCTCACACTTTCTCAACTCCATTTTCCATTTTTAAACATTCTGCAAAAGCGCACCTAAATTTATCCATTTATGTAGGCATCGACTTTAGGGTTGTTTTTTATACATTGTGTCAAGCCTTTGAATGTGAACGTATATAGGATTTTAACTTGTTGTGTAATGGTTGTCACTGAAAGATTATTAAGAATAACTGAATTCTTATTGACATGGTCTTTCATCAGTAATTGATCTTGCACACACATAAAACACAGGGTATTATGCATCAGTCATCTCATCAGTCACGGCCCTGGAAATAAGCTGTAAAGAACCAACAGTTTACCCTCATCCCAGATCGTAAGTAGGGTGAAGAACATACTGTAACCCAGGTGGTTCTTCACAATGTATAACTTTTCTAAGTGGGTTTACACAACTGCCCTGTCTTTCTTGCTCTTATATGCACTCAGCACAGCTTAACACTGAGGAGACTAGAATGCTGAATATCACTTCACCTGCCCTGGGGTTCAGATATATGTAAGTTCAAGAATATAGACAGTAATACACCAGGCCGATTGACAGTAACTTGTGACACATAATATCAAGGTGGAGGTTCACGTTTAAACCTCTCTGGCTGGCACTTTAAGAAGAGTAGGCTCTATTATCTGGAGATTGAATCCTAATACCACAACCATCCAGGAAGTGAATCTGGCCATGTTGTGTGGGTGGAAGAGCTGGCATTTTTCTCTCCTATGAGAGCGACACTAACCAATTGTGGTTGGCTGTGAACTCGTGCTTCCATTCAAGCCCTGTAACATGAGCAGCTGTCCAAAAAGTGGTGCCGTCTCAAAGGAAGTACAGTATGTACTAGCACTCACCTTTTATGAAGGAGAAATATCTAGAAAAATACCTTCATATACGTGTTTTGGGCTCCAAAGCAGCAGCAGCAGCTGTACACCTTAGAATCTTTGAAATATACAAATCAAACAGAGTGTTGCATGAGGGAATTGGAAGTGCAATCAGTAGTACCCTTTAATAAAGAGAAGAGGAGTGGGACAGGTCCTTTCAGGATTTTGGATATTATATCTTTAGGTACTCTTGCTTCTTACCACCTTCTGCAATAGGGGAAAAGAGAGAGAGAGAGAGAGAAAAAAAAGGTCTCTATCCTGGTTATTTACACTGCACAACTTCTTGTCTACAGGTAGACAGTGTCCTAAAAACCAGAACTTAGATTACATGCAGTCGGGGTGATACTTGAACCCTTGGTTTAAAGACCTAATTGTATGTATTTATTGATTTGTTTGTTTGTTTGTTTATTAATATGAATATTTATTAATAAACAAACAAACAACAAAAATATGTATCAGTGATGATTGAGACCCTGACAGTACTTTGGATATTACCTACTGTAGGCAGGTAGTCATTTTAAACTCATAAGGCACTACTGTGTATTCAAGCATTGGGCAAGAAGCCAACACCACAATACTGATTACATAAACACTACAGGGGAAAGACTGTACCACCAACTGTACCACCAACTCACAATAGTTCAGCACCATGGCCAGTGACCCTCCATGGACAGGTGCAAAAACAAATCTACAGATCAAAACAGGATTAAACCTCCTTTGGCTGGTAATCAGGACAGGATGGAATGAAAAGACAGCATGGCAGTAAGAAGATGCCAGATGAAAACTTCCCGTCTGTTGCCCTGTACAACTCATGCTTTTCACAGACTTTACTTAATGGTAAATTTACCATAGCCATTTTGCTTATTTTACATTTGCTCAATGCACACTTTCTAACTACACTTAACAAGCCTGAACCTTAATACAATCAAGCTATTTTGGGAGGTGAACCCAAACAATGAGAAATACTGTCCATAGAGGTACAATTTTGGCCTTAAACAAACATAAATACTATATATACACAATACCAGATGTTTGGATTTATTTTCTACTTTCTAGAATAATAGTGATTTTTTTTCTAAACTATGAAATAACACACATATGGCATTAGGTAATTGAGTAACAACACCAACAGCCAATTGTTATTTCAAGACATGAAGGTCAGCTTTTTGGAATAGTTCGTGAAAAAACAGTATTGTAAAGTGCATTTGCAGGACCCATCAAGCACCATGATGAAACTGGCTCTCATGAAGACCATCCAAGGAAAGCAAGACCAAAACTTACCTCTGCTGCAGAGGAGAAGTTCATTTAGAGTTACAGTACCAGCCTCAGAAATCATCAATTAACAAACAACATCTCAGATTATAGCCATTATTAAGACTTTACAGAGCATCTTAACAATTGAGTATCAACTGTTCAAAGAGATTATTGTGGTTTTTGGATGCCATCAGTATTGTTTTACAATGTGGAAAGAATTAAAAATCAGGAAAGACCAGTGAACTAGATGGTACAGTATGTCTAATTTTTTGACTGCTAGTACATACAGTACATACATGGACTGGGCAATAAAATTATCTTAATCAGAATTTTGATAGAATTTACATCTGTGTTATGCTTTGGACATTTTTACTTGATCTGGATAAATCTAACAGCCTGTAATACAGCAGACATAAACAAATGACAATAGCTAATCAGGCTGCAGTTTTTGCCCATTTTCTAGCCCAAAGCACTGTTAGAGCTTTAAATGACAAAAGTCTGCAAACGAGAGAAAAACAGGTGGAATCATAGAGAGGCACAAAGGGGATGGTAATCTTCGTTCCAAAGCTAGGGAAAGTGTTGAAAAAAGCACAAATTACAAATAAATGGTTAAGAAATACTGATGCTACCAAGCACGGATTAAGATGCTTTGTACAAGAGTGCACCCATGACATGCATGCATGTGTACATCTGCTGGTTAAATTGTGGCTTGTAGACTGTTGCCAGAGGGTGGCTGTTATAGCCATAGATAATTTTTCTATATTACTTTGAAGGAATTTGAACTCAGTAACATTAGCAGGAGTGAAAGACCTATAAAACCTACACTATTTCTCATCGCTGTTTCAGAAAAGTTCTTTGGGAATATTTATGCACAACAGCAACAAACTGAAGCTGCATGTTAATGCTATCGGTGTCATCACCAAATGAAAAGGAGCAGAGCAAGCAAAGGGTCACTGGAAGAACATGAAGTTGTCCGAGTAAAATAAAAAGTTAAACCTACACCTGCCAACAAAGCGACGTAGCTTTGTGTTGTGTTTACGCATGGTCAAACAGAGATACACGGTGCTGCGGGCATTAAAAGATTGGACCCTGTAATCAATATGCATGTTCCCGTGGATTCCAATTACATTTTGGCAGTCGGTCACTTTCTGCACAGCAGCAGGCCACACTGTACCAGTGCATATGCTGTTTTTTTTTCTTTTTTGTAACTGGACATGCATTTTCATTGACATCAGTGCTAGTTAACTAGCTAGCACTGGTAGAAGCCAGCCTGGTAGTTAACCTGAGATGGGCCTGGGTTTATTATTGTGTAACTGGCATTACATGCTCTAAAAGTTATTATTTTTTTTCTTTTCTATTTTAAGCTGTTCCAAAAACTGGTTTTGTTGCCTTTTAATTTTTTTTTAGTTAATAATTAGCTCAGTTCAGTTCAGTGTGTTGCTGAGACACTACCTTTCAACTTTTCAAAGGAAAACATTTCACTTTAAAAGAGATTAATATCGCTATTTTAGTAATATTAGTATATTGATCACTTACTCACTGTCTATACCGCTTTATCCTGTATACAGGGTCGCATGGTCCTGGAGCGTATCCCATATATACATACTCACATGCTCATTTAAACACTACTTGCAAATTGGGAATTGTACCCGGAGGAAACCCACTAAGCACAGGGAGAACATGCAAACTCCATGCACACAGACCCGAGGCGGGAATCCAACCCGGAACCTGGAGGCACAATGCGACAGTGCCAACCTCTAAGCCACTGTGTTGCCGGTCATTATTTATCAATATGGGAAAAAAAACATATTGCAATCATATGTTTTGCCATATCACCCAGACCTAATACATATCCAATTATTTTTGGTCATGTAAAAATAAAAGCCCATTAAAGGACAAAATAAGATGTAATATATTTTATATGCAAGATAAAGATGTAATATGTAATTCCTAAATAGTTAATTAAATATTTTTGTTAACTTAATTGAGGCTAAAAATATAAAAATCATGTCCTTGTCCAAACACAAACAACTATAACCATGTATAAAAATGAACTTAAGCTTAAATAATACTTTTTGTGATGGAAAAATGACATGCATTGCTACCTCTTGCAGAGAACCTGAGTGATAAATAAAGCTGTTCTTTTCAAAGCTTTGTGATGGAGGGATTCTCTTTGCAATGCCTTCACAAATCGATTCTCTGAATGACCCGACCCCACAGGTGCTTGATGAGTCATCAGTGGCCAATAAGACGTGACAGATTGTTGCAGGTTGAGAATGAAAGCAGAGTGTTTACCTGCAGCAGAAGCTCTTTCTCCACTACCTCCTCGGTTTTGGTTATCAGGCGTCGCTGAAGAGAGTGAATCTTCTGGATCAGCTCGAAGGTGCTCGGGTCACTTGCCTGCAGGGAAACCATTTAAAGAGAGAGAGAGAGAGAGAGAATTAGGAATCAGAAATGAGGCAATGGAGAGAATGAAAGAGCCTAAACCCATGCTGTTAGATGTGTAGACTTTAAGCCAATTTTCCATAAATTTAGTCTTTAACTATCAGGAGAGTAAGGAGAACATGTATTTAGGCTAACGGCTACTAATGGCAACATATGCTAGGTGTTTGTACGGTCTCATCTTTATTCATGATTAAGTATTTAATGAATAATAGTTCTCACATTACTAAGTAAGCCACTATACATTAATGCTAATTGCTGTCTGGGCTACGCCATTAGATACATTTTTTAGTCATTAATCCTCATCAATTGTGGAAGAACATAAGTGGCTTATACTGATTAGCTATAACATTATGACCCCAGACAGTTTGAGTGAAAAACACTAATAACCAACTATACATCAGCAAACTGGTGACAGGATCACGGGCTCCCAAGGCTCACCCATGCATGAGGGGACCAAAGGCCAGTCCATCTGATCCCACAGAAAAGTCAATGCAGCACAAATTGCCAAGAAAGTCATCAGAACACCCAGTAGACCACAGGGCACCGCTTGCAGCCAACAGGTTCAGGGTAATTAATCTGGCCTCCAAATTCCCTACGTCTCAATCCGAATAAATGTCCAGGTGATGCACAAGGCAAACAAGACCGATCCATGGAGGCTGCACGCCACTTCCCATAGCACCCACATGATCTTCTGCTAACATCCCAGGCACCACAGCACACCCCTCCAGAGGTCTTGTGAAATCATGCTCCAAGGAGACAGACCTGGCCGAGCTGCACAAGGGGAACCTACACAATATTGAGCTTAATGTTCAGCGTGTTAATGGTATGGCTGGTCGGTGTATATATTTCTTGAAGTATAATCAAATACTCCAGCTTGAGAAATTAATGCCCTCATAGGCTTGTGATTTTTTTTCCATGATTGCTTATGATTTATATTCCAGCATTTAGCTATCAAGGTTTTAAGCATGATCTCTTTAGTCATATACAAATGTTAGTACCCCTTCTTTTAATTCTATGTGTTTTTGTGTAAAAATATAACACAAATCACCTGATTATAGTGGGTCATAGTATTAGGCAAATACAACCTCAGATGGAAAAAAAATGTGGCCAATTCTAAATACCCACTTACTGCTTCCACAGGATTTAAGAAGTTAAGTTGTAGCCAGGTGCTGCTAATCATCAGCCAAAATCATAATCATTTTGGCAGTTTGCTGGTCTGGAGCATTCAGGTGGGTGTTAACACAGTGCCAAGAGGGAAAGACATAAGCAATAGTCTTTGAGAAGCAATTGTTGCTGGACATCAATCTGAAAAGGGTTATAAAACCATTTCCAAACAATTTGGAGTTCAACATTCTACAGCAAGAAAGATTATTCACAAGTGGAAAGCATTCCGCTACCATTCTTCCCATGAGTGGACATCCCAGCACATTCACCTCAAGATCAGACCATGCAATGCTCAGAGAAATACCAACAACCCAAGAGCTACATGTCACACCCGCCAGGCCTTACTGAGCATGTTACATGTTTGTTTAAGTACCGTACATGACCACACAGAAAAAGACTGGTTTGTTTGGAAGGGTTGCATAGAGAAAGCCTTACAGTATGTCTAAAAAGGACATGGAAGCACAACTGATGTTTGCAAAAATGCATCAAACAAACCACAAGACTTGGACTGGAACAATGTGACCAAATGGATAGACCAAAGTGGAGTCGTTTGGCCTTAATGCCAAGCGCCATGTTTGGCAAAAACCAAAGAGCATTTTAGCAAAAATACCTCATACTCATTGTCAAGCATGGGCATTTGGGCTTATTTTGCAGCCACATGACCTGGGCACATTGCAGTCATTGAGTTGTCCATGAACTCTTCTGTATATCACGGTATTCCAAAGGCAAATATACATTAATGTCTACAGCTAAAATCCAACTAAAGCTTGGGTAAAATTATGACACGCAGCAGGACAATGATCCCGAGTGTACCACTAACTTTGTATCAGAATGTCTGAAAAATAAAAGCATCCAGGTTTTGAAATGGATGACCTCAACCCAACTGAAATGTTGTGGCAGGACTTTAAGAAAGCAATGCATAAGCAAATGCCCAAAAACCTCAATGAATGTTTTTTTAAAAAAAAAATTTTTTTTTAAAAGAATGGGCCAAAATTCCTCCATAACAATGTGAAAGACTAATGAAGTCATTAAGGAATTTATTCTCCTCCAAGTTATTGCTGGTAACGGTGGATCCACTAGCTATTGAATAATAGGGGGCACTTTTTTTTTTGCCTTCATTTTTGTTAAATAATGACACCATGAAAAAAGTTGATTGTTCTATACTAAGAACTAGTACAGATCCAAAATCCCAAATTTTTTAAGTTGAAAATATATGTTTTGTTTTGCAAAAATATGTTTTGTTATGGGGTTGGGGGGATTTACTTTAGAACGTGACAGTAATTGGAGTTCAATATGCAACACAGTTTGCATCCATTCTCCCTGAATAATAATAAGCTGTAAATATAATTAATTATACTTTTACCTAGTAGCTGCTGCTGCAATCATAAAGGCTTATTCTAAAACTCGGCATACTTGTAGTATTGATTTTGTCTTTACATTAAATTGTTATAAATAAATAAAAACACACAAAAAATAATGATTTATAATCCCACTATCCAGTGTCACCCAGAGAAGGATGAGTTCTCCTTTGAGTTTAAGGCCAAAGTTCACTGCTGTGACCCTGGGGAAAAAATGAAGATTGAATCAGCCCTGGACAAATTAGACATTTATCCTCTTCTGTAAACCAGGCAATCAGGGAGTGGGAGGTCATACTCCCTTTAGTGGAACTGCGAGGTACAGAAAACATTTGTTTGTGAGAAAAAAGAACAAAACTGAAAATGTAATACAATATTTGTTTACTTTCTATCAGGAGATATCATATATTATATATAGACAATGAGTAAGTGCATGAGTGTTAGCCAATGCAAACACACCATTATCAATTTCCTAATAGGAATCATCCTATCGTACGTATGTTTCAGTGACATCAGAATATAATTGAAAATAAATTGTTACAACTATAATACATACAGTTAATTATTATATGGACAGAGCATGATTCCATATGTCTGTTAAATAATCGCACAAGCAGGGTTTGTTGATGTCTATGACATGTACTATATTTTGGTTTGGTCTGCGCTAAGAAATCTATAACCCTAAATTCTCCAAAGTGCCAATTCTATAGAAAGTATTTTTAAAACACTTTTTAAAAAACAGTTAACTAAAGCCTCTCCATACTGGGGAAGGCTTTTTCCACAAGATTCAATTAAATCTTTAGAAACCCGTTAGTTCAGACACAATATTTATTACCTCTGGTGATTTTATAGACTGTAAAATATGATGTTGTCTCAGGCCACAGAAATTAATGACATGATTGATTAAGGCGTGACTGCATTCCCAGATATACTCCAGTAATAATCCATATTCCCTGCACCACATATAAAAATTGTCCAAACAGATTAGGGCTTTATACCCACATAGTGTACAATACCATACATACCTCAAGTCTTCTCCAACGATGAACGTTCATGGGACTTTCAAGTTCTTCTTGCAAGCTTTGACATCTTGCGCGCTCCTTAATCAGCTCCCTTTGCATGTGGTACACCTCCCGCCTGGACAAAACCACAAGCCTATAAGAAACACAGCACTGCGCAAAGGTCCACACAGCACAAAGATCCTTATTAAATGCAACATGTTAAAAACAATACACTATACCTGGACCCTAAAAAAGTAAAAGAATGATACAATATTTGCATGAATCTGATAGCACTTTAAACCTCACCAGCATGCTCTCTACAGCACCCACACGTGCATACACACAATCCGATGGCGCTTGATGCCAATGCAATGTCTGCAAATGCCTTTGACCTGCTACAGTGGTAATTCACTCTGCAAATAAACAACTTGAAAGATCATCTGCCAACTTATTAGCATCAGTGGCTTGGTAATAACTGCTAAAAAAAACTAAACATAGAACAATTTTTTCAGCATCAGGAAAATGCCTTTGAGGCCAAAAAGGAGAAATAAATTCCCTATACGCTGAAAGATAGTCTACTTAGTCTTGATAAGAAGGTGGCGAGAGAATTTGTTACATTTAATGTTGGATAAAGAGAAAGAAGAAACACATTTAGTAAATAAGCTTGACTGTAATGGCATCTAAAAAGAACATTCACTAGGTCCTAAATGATATTGCTCTGACATAGCCAATACACATAAAAATGGCCTTCATGCTGAGTTATTAAGCCCATTCAGTATATGTTACTAAAGCACATAAACACCCTACCTTCAGTAGACATATAGCAAGCATTGGAGAGCCATATGTTAACCAAATGAATGGCAAACATTACGTATGAAAGAGTTTACACAAGTCGAGATGGGAATGATGATAATGCTTATTACCTGAGCACATCTTAGGTTGAATTAATGGGGATGTTTGAGGTTAACATGATAAATTAGCAAGTAGAGACATTCCCAATGGATAATTTTTTTTTATTAGCAGTGTCTTTAAACAGGCATCATTTATTTAGAAAAGTAAGTGTTGGGGTGGGGCGGGGGAGAAGAGACACTGTTGAGTTCAAGAACAAAATTGCCTGGAATATAAATGAGGTGTGTAGGACAGTGACACTATCTGTATTTGTGTAGTGTTCCAAATATCCATATCTCTACCTGTATTTTGAGGCAAACCTGTAGTGGCCATGGCCCAAACAAGCAGGACTTATTTTTCTTAAAAACAAATAGGAAACTCCCACTCCGCACTGGGAAACAACAAAAAAAAAAGAAAAAATTGGAAATACTATATACTGTACAGTAAACACTGTCAGCATTCTGATTAAGTTACTCAAACTCAGCAACATCGGTCAAGTTCATAATTGGTCCCACTTTTATTTTAGTTTGGTCTATAAGGCTTAGTGGTTAGCACTGTAGCCTTGCACCTCAGGGGTAAGTGTTCGATTCCCAGGCAGGTTCTAATCCCGCCTCTGTGTGCATGGAGTTTGCATGTTCTCCCCGTGCTTGGTGGGTTTCCTCTGGGTACTCGGGTTTCCTCCCACAATCCAAAGACATGCAGATTAGGCTAATTGGTGTTCCCCAAATTGTGTAAGTGTGTGTATGTGTGCCCTATGGTGAATTGGCACCTTGTCCAGGGTGTACCCCACCTTGTGCCCTAAGTCTCCTGGGATATGCTCCAGGTGACCCTATGACCCTGAATACATTGTAAGGTGGTATCAATGATAAGTGAGGTGAGTGACTGAGTGAGTTATAAAGAAGCTAATAATGCACTAACATGGCAACGTAACTATTACGACTTTCGACATTCATCAGGATTGCACACAGTACGAGCATCTCAAAAGAAACATCACGGTTCCCTTAGTCTGACCTCAATATGACAGGACAGTGTGTATTATGTGTGGATTGGAGTGAGTTTAGTGTCTGCGTGTTTCTGTGCCTAAGAGTTAATATTCTCTAGATGCTAATGGCTAGTCTGACAATGCAGCTATTATTCATAGATTTATGTGGTAAAATGTCACTGATTTTATTTTGTGGTTTTTTTTTTGTTTGTTTGTTTGTTTGTTTAGGTCTCATTAATTCTTTAAAAAAAATAATAAAAAGATTCATCCAACTGGGAAAATTATTGCTAGATTAAAATAATCATCAGACTGATTGACTAATTAAAAAAAACCCTGATAGATTAATCAATAGAAAAAAATCATTATGTGCAGACCAAAATTATGAACCTGACTAGACAGAAACCTGCACGAAATAAGTAAAAACCCTGTGTTTTTTTCAGTGCATGCCTCTAGTCTTAACCAGATGTTCCATGACCCTTTTTGGTAAGCTTTCTTAACAACAACAACATGCATTATACTGCGGGCTCCTGTCCATATCTGTATTTGTACAAAACACATTATCTTTTAGTTCCAAATAATGTAAACATACTGTAGGAATCATCTCGATTTTAGTTTAAACTACTGTTTTGCATATTTTGTAATAAAACCTAGTGCCTGATATCTGACTTATATGTACTGTATATACTGTAAAAAAAAAAATCATTATTTTGAAATAAGACCAAAGTGGTTAATTTTGATAACAATCGGCCGCCACGGTGCAAAATGTCAAAAATTATATATCAAACTTAATTAAAAAATGTATTGAGGAACAGAAAATATTGTATTGTTTTTTCTCTGTGGGTAGGTTTCACCTGCTCTTAATTAAAAAATATATATTTATATAATCTAATATTATTATAACAATAATACTTCTTTTCTAGTGTGTTGAATAAACTCATAGTACCTCATTATTTAAGCTCTATATTTAAAAAAAATATATATATAGTTTTTGTTGTGACTTTGGAATCACTTCTCCTTTTAGGTTGCCCATGAGTGGGGTATCTGGGAGCTCAGGTTAATGGTTGTGAAATTCCTGGCATGGGTTCAGGTCCACATTGTCATGGGCTGCGACCCAACATTGTTGCTCTGGGCCATAGCGTTCCTAGTTAATAAAATATTCAATCTTCAATTCCTGTGTCATAAACTAAGAAACTCTCTCTGAGCAAGTATGTAGGTTGCCGTTCAATATCTCATGATTCTCAATTGGTCATCAATGGAGTAATGTCATTTGCTAGAGTTCCAGGTATGACAGGTTTGAGGCAAGATACATTAAATGAGGGTGCAAGTCCACATGGAGTGAGTCCAAGTGATACTGTAAGTGATTTTGATTGGCTTCAGTACCTTGTAATGGCCAGTGTACCTTTTGATTTGATTTTTGGGTTTTTTTCCACCATTGAGGGTTACAAAAGTCTTTTGGTGAGAAATGTGATGTAGATTGGGCCCCTCAGTCACAACATCTTAGGGAATTCCACAGTAATAAAACATATGGTTGAACATAAGCATATCCACCTTAAAAACAGTGGGTAACCAGGGCCAGGGTATCAAACCAATCAACTTGGAGAATCCATGTCCAATTTGATAGACAGTAACTTTCTGTCCCTAACATCAACATTCTGCTTACTGGGGGACAAAATTTAATTTGCAAAAGAAGGCCAGTGGGTATGGTTTTTTCAGAGTATATGCACCCTCCCGCCATTTATTCCAATATAGAAGGGGGAGAAGGTATCAGCATTTGACATTAGTTCCCTATAGTCAATGCAATAAAGAACACTGTGTTCTATTTTTCCACAAAGAAAACCCCTTGCAGAGGCCTAAAGTAGCTCTGCTGTAGAGCTTTGTTGCTGTACACATTCACTCTTCTTGTTTAGTAAGTGATAGAGGGGTACATGTGGTTGTGTTGGAGTTAGATAGCTAAATCATATGGTCACTGTGGAGATAGACTGCTGGCTTTGGCTTTACTGAACTCCTCCACTGTTCCCAAGAATGTGGATTAAAGTGGCACACTTGGGACTCTCAACCACAGTGGAAACCAGCATTAGCGGTGGCGCTTTGAAAAAATATTGAACACAATGATCAGATTTCTCTGTCTGACTACTGTATTTCAGGGATGTGCACATGAATCCATGGGAAACGCAGGCTGATGCAATGCTTGGTTGTGACAGTGGCAAGGAAAAAAAAGGAAAGGGCTTGGTGCACAGCGAGATCTGGCCCTCACCAACATTAATCGTTCATACAGGCTGTGTGGGGAGTTGCAGGTCTTCAATGGTGGCTTGATCAGGATCAATCAACAGTGCCAAAACAGAAGACCAATTCATGTAATCTAGTAAAGTTTGGTAAAGTTCATAAAAGAGTCAAATGTTTACACCCTAGGCATACACACCTTTTGTGGGCTCTGTTCTTGCCCTCTGGAGCATTTTCAAAGATTTGTTGGACTGCAAAAGCATGGTAAAAGACTTGAAACGGTTCTATGAAGCGGTCATACAAAGTGAGTTGTTTGCTGCCTTTCAGTCAAACTGCTGTAGCCCAGATGAGGGCTTTACCAGCTAGTAGACTGAACAAGTAGGCTATTGTTAAGAGGGCCCCAAGTGGAAAGAGTATTTTGCAGGAACTCTTGGTACATGGCTGTCTTCCCATTGTATTTATCTAGCCTATTGATGAGAGAGCTGGTCTGCCACTACCGACATTCTGACTCCCCTGCTGCATACATGAAAGTAAATTATCATAAAACAGGAGCTCAGATGAATAAAAATGCAGTTGAAGCAGTTTTGATAACAATAAAGGAAGACAAATCAAATATAATAATCAAAGCTTGTGGCGGCAAAGACAGGCAAACGGCTAAGGTGATTTGCAGCCATCAAACTACAGGGCAAAATAAAGCCATAAACTTGGCAGGGCGATTGGTAAACCCCAGCGAAATCAAACATGAGAAAATCTGGCTCTGTAAAGTGTGAGCCTAGTGTCTATTTATGCAAGCTATGAGAGTAATTGCAAACAGGTGTGACTGATTAAAACTCTGGCGATTGTGAACATGATTGTAGATTGCACTCTGTGGCTGGCATATCTACAGTAGCGGCCATGGCGTGCTCAGTGAATTGGGGTTTCCCTGTGATTTGGGTTGTTTGACTGTCAATATTAAACAAGCATTACATTCAGGAAGAGCACTGTTGCCTACAGCGAAGAATTCTTTGTTCATTGTGGCGTAACCTTCAGAGATGAATGAAGTCAATTGCAGCACTTAGATTGAAGCAGGATGTTAAGGAGGGGTGATGATGAAACAGGGACTCAAGGTTGCTTTTATTTATTAAATAAATAGTCTTATGTGTCTGATACCACACTCAAGTCACCTTTCACACACATATACACATATTTCTTGTACTTTTTTATTGAATTGTATTAATGATTATCTGTGAATTATTGTCTTTTACATACAGTATCTATCTATCTATCTATCTATCTATAAAAGATTAGAGGCTTAGTGTCGATCAAATGCTAGAGAACAGTCATATGTTCTGGTGTTTATACAACCTTATGTGGGTGTCAAGGGGCTGTTTGCACTTTTTCAAAACACTGAACAACCTCTAGCTTTAAAAAAAAGAAACACTACCTACAGGAAACTGAGGACATAACTAAAGCATAATGTTTTATATCTTATCAATTACCTATAGTTTGGTGTCACTTTTTTATTTTTATCCATACTGGATAAATGTTTTTTAATCCTAATTAAATTCTTTAAAAAATCCTACAATCATTCAAATAAAAAACTTTGGGTGTACTTGAGGTATATGCTAAGGCAAGGATTCCCAAACTTGAAAACTGACCCCAAATGTACATTATGTCCTGTAAAGTTTATTGTAGTTATTCCAGGACTTGTATATTAATATTCAATAAAGGTTTTGACTTATTGTAGTGGTAGTTTTCTTTACGTCTGCTATTCCACTGAGTCAGAGTCACTTTGTGGTATCTTAGCACTAGCCTTTGTCTATTTCTGGTGCAGAACTCCTACGCTAGTGCAGAGTGTCAGGATTTAAAATAACCTACGCTTTTAATTAAAATGTGGCTTGTCGGAATGCGACACACAGGAACATTTCAATATAGTTACGCGCTAACTACATCTACTCCTACTACATCTACTTCAGTGTTATATCATAGAGTAATATTCATAATCTGAATTTGTAAACTAAATGAATAACACAAGACTTTTTTTTTTTTCTCATGATAAACTATTGACAAATGCTTGGGGTCACAACGTAGATCCTTCTAGTCCCCTAGAAAAAGATCTTGATTTTATAAATGTTGTAAATTTCCTCAAAAATGTAAAAGATGTATACCAATCAGCCATAATGTTAACGGTATCAGATGGTAAATTGAAAAATATTGTTTGTCAATTTTGTTACAGTAAACTGGTGACAAAATAATAGGCACCCAAAGCTAATCTATGCCTGTACGATCCCACAGAAACGTCAATATAACTGCTGAAAGACGTCAGTGCTGGTCATAATAGACAGGCACCAGAACACCTAATGCATCACACCCTGCTGTGCATGGGGCTTAGCAGGAAAAGAGGTCAAGGTTGTTGATCCAACCTCCAAAATTCCCCATCTCTCAATTCAGTCTGCCAAATGCCTAAATGTAAATCTCAATCCGATCAAGCATCCAATGAAGGATCAATGAAGGTCCCGCTGCCAGACATTGCATCATCCCCACAGAGGTCTTTTGGAGTCATGCATCGAGGAGCCACAACTGGCACAAGGGGAATCCAAACAATACTGGGCATGATGTTTTACATTTTGATGTTATGAGCATTCAAATAATCAAAAAGCTTTATCATATAATTTATTCCTGTCTCAAACTTTATCAAAATTGTAGACAGTTTTGATATGAAATAAAAGCATAAGAGGATTCTATTGCAAATGATAATTAAAATATGGTTTATGAGACAACTATTTTACTCATTATATACTACAATCCAGTGCTATTTTCCCATTGACATAAATGAAAAAATAAATTATAAAAAAAAAATTTATGAATATTTTGAAACTCAAATTACATCAAATTATTTTGCATTATTATATAAAATAAAATAAAGTAAAATGCAATAAAGAAAAAGAAAATAAATAACAAAGAGTAAATTAACAAACAGACAGCTCAAATTATTTCTGTCACACATGAATAGGCTTAGAGTCTACAAAACCGGTAATAATACAGCCCTTGTGTAGACCGTAATAAGCATATGCCACACTCTTCATAACAACAGGTTAGAAAAATGTGACTGGCTCACAACATGACGACTGGGTTTTGTTTTATTTGTTTTGCTCTTTTGGTTTGTTGACCATGAAAAATAATTGATGCATTTTAATTGCAATGCTGGCAAAGCGCTTACTTTTCAGCCATCAACTCAACTGCAGTGTCAAAGGCGAAAACCTACTAAATACATCACTGCCTCCTAACAGAGGAGAAGTCATCCATCTTTCCTTGTCAGTGTCATTATTCCTTTTGATATTATAAATTAATGAGGGTAGGTGAGAGCTGGGGAGTTCGGGAGTGTACTCCGTTCGTATTCCTAGTATTTCAGCTTTCATTTTCTATTCCTTCTTCGATCTGTCATTATGTTTCTTTTGGTTAGTGTTCACCTTGAAATGCAGAGAAACGATGAAGGATAAAGAGCGACGGAGGAAGAAGTGTGGGCGGATTGATTCATTGAGAACGGCAGGGTTCATATGACTGCCTTAAACTTCAATCAACACCTTTACAAACAGTGAAACATAAGCCTGCACGTACCTACTCTTTCTTACACACATACATAAAATCAATAAAGTGGCATGGAAAATGGTGTGCGTGTGTGTGTCCTGACCTATTTCGACAGAAGCAGCAAGAAAAGCAAAAGCGAGAAAAAATATGTTTTAGCATATTGCAGAAACATCAATTAGAAGCAAAGAACCGTTCCATTACGCCATTTAGCAGACTCCCGTCCCCAAAAACAACTTACAATTAAGTGCACATAAAAGCAATTGAAAACAGAGTAATCAAGTCTGAGCAAATACTGAAAAACACATTTGCTGAACCCTCTCTTACTCATCTTTCTTAATTTAACGAACATCATGCACTCGCACAGACGACATCAGTGTTTGAAGGCAGTGTGTGCATGGGGTGGAGTGTGTGTGTGTGTGGGGTGGGGTGGGGGTGGGGGGTCAAGCTGACCGGAGACAGTTGGTTATATAAAATATTTCACAAATCACCTTTAGAAAACCTGTTAATGGAGGTTTAGGATCCTTCACGTTCAGTCTACTCACCTGTGTGCTTGGGTCAACTTTAGGCTCAGTTTCCTGTTCTCATACAATGTTTAATGTATTTGTGTTTTCTGAGATGCCTTTCTGCTTCATGGTACTGTAGTAAAGAGTGATTAAATTGGGCTCCTGGCAGCTCTAACAAATCTGACATCTCTCATCAATTTCTGCTGGCGGAGATGCTGTTCACTGGATGTTTAATTTTAATTATTATTTTTGTTCAAGCTGAAAACTCTATAGACTATTGTCAATCCCAGGAGATCAGTAAATTATGAAATACAGTTAAACCTTGAATTGCGAGCATAATTCATATGTATTGTATATCAAAGCAAATTTCTCCGTAAGAAATAATGGAAACTCTAATGATTCATTCCACAGCCCAGAAATAATCATGTGAAAATAAAACAAATTAACCTGTACTTACTGTACCTTTGAAAAGAATCCCGACAGAGTGTTTCCGTGTGTGTGTGTGTGTGTGTGTGAGAAACACACACACACACACACACACACACAGCTCAGTCGAGAAACTTCTTTAACAAGGGACCTCTCTAATGACACTCATGCATGCGTGCACACACTAACGGAATCCCTGCTTTCTGATAGAGAGAGAGACTCTGGATCTTTAACTAGGAACCTCTCTAATGACACTTGCTTTCGCTTTACAGTACGTGCGTCAAGGTACGTCCGAGGTTCCACTGTAGGCACAGGCATCATTATCCATTCCACTGGATTTTAGAATTGTTTCAGTATTCTTCACTGTAATATCAAAATTAAAGACCTCCTAAATTAGTGGACTAGATACTTTTGTTTTTCGACTTGGTGGAAAGTTCAACAAAAAGGAAAAAGCCCTGATGCTTACATGAGTTACACAATTCAGTTTAAACTCTGAATTCATGTTTAGATTTCAGAGTCAGTGCAGATATTCAAACATTGTGCTGAGCAAAACCAATGAATCAATAGAGTCAAATTTCTGCTATTTCTGTTGGTTATACAAAAATAGAACATGCTTTGAATAAGCTGAAGTAGATTCATGGTTAACTGTCCAATGCATCTTAACACCAATCAATAACCAATTATACTCAAACATCCACTGGTATCCTCAGGTCTTGGTCACGGCACATTCTCTGCAAGCACATTTTAGTATTAAAATCCAGCCTTGACAAATGGGGTATATAACTAATTAAGTGCTGTCGGTGCGAAATTAAGTTATATAATATGTAATAAAAATATTCACCAATAAAGGCGGTGATTTACATTCAAAATAATGATTTTATATTGCCCGTGAAGATGTAATAAAAGGTAATATAAGAATCCACAAAAATGCTAACTGATAAGAGAACATTAGCATAGTGGAAGAATGGCAAAACCACTGAGGAAATGAGGTGGAACTTTTCCAGGAAATATGAACCATTTTGTAGATAAGGAGCAAAGCAATTAAGTACAGTATTTAAGATAGAAAAATAGACTTGCAAAGGATAGTGCTGATAGGAATATCTGATTATACAGTATATTAAATGAGAGCAGAAATATGTGGCATTGAGAGACGGACTTTTCTTTTGGACAACAGAGTAAGTAGTGGGCACTTGTTGATAACCGGATCCCAATTATGAGTTCAACTCAATTCAATTTAATGTGTATAGCTCTTTTAGCAATGGACCAGCCAATAAAACATGCTGACATGATATGAATGAGAAAACCTGAAATGAACCAGATATATATGTTATTCTATCCGCTTATTGAAGTCATCATATAGAGGGATTATTAATAATTATACAAGTTAGTCATGACCAAGTAATCTGACGAGAAGGATTTATGTGTATCACTCCGCACACACATACATACAGTACAGGCCAAAAAGTTTGGACACACCTTCTCATCTATCTGTCAATGTGTTTTCTTTATTTTCATTTACATGAAATTAATTTTCATTTTCTACCATTTACATTGGTAGATTCTCACTGAAGGCATCAAAACTATGAATGAACACATGTGGAGTTATGTACTTAACAAA
>JAQMYJ010000010.1:11567633-11590764 GCA_030014305.1 Clarias laeviceps | reverse complement strand
TTGTTCGTGACGTAGAACGTGGGCGGACATTATGCAAATATGTTACGGAGTGACGTGGATCCGTAACAGAGAAAAATCAGATTTGCTAACGACTCGTTTCGGCAAATGTGAGCCGACTCTTTTTTTTATAGACAAAAACTTCATTTATTGTGCACTGTCAGCGTCACAGATAGTGCAGATAGTTTATGTTCACATACAGCTACAGTACATGACCCACTGCATGAAAGATCATATTTGAAAATGCATAATAGGACCACTTTAAAGGAATTGATGTGTTGATTGATTTGTGGTTAACGGTTTCCTACATTACCCACAATGCCAGTCAGATACCAGTTAATAGTTGCATCAGTATGAACTACTGTTGCTGAAGATATCTAAACATTATTATTATTATGCAGCAGCACTTTTATCAACTCAAGCCGAGAAATTCTAAATGGAATCATTAAAAACATCACATGGAGCTTCCCTTTAAAAAAAAAAAAACTCTTTGTCACATCTAGGACATACCACCAGGTGAAAGTTTAGCTAATGCATATTCAGCGATAAAGCTAATATGAGTAAAATTGAGTGTTTTGCTGGGGATCCATCTGTCTGCCTGCAGATTGTGAGGCAGTCCCAGTGTAGGTACAGTAACTTGGCACGTAATGAGCTCCGAACTGGGGTAACATATGGTGTATTTTGTATGGTTCACCTAGCCAGACTAGTAATGGAAAAGAACTGAGGAAGGGATAAAGAGATGAGACAAACAGGTAGTTAAAATGGAATAAGATTGGAATACATACAGTATATATGTCTTGGGGGGGTGGGGGGGTGACTCCGCTCTCTATTAATTCCTGGTTTTCATTAATCAGGGTCTAAATAACAACTGTGTGGTCCTCACCACAACTGCTATAAAATAAAAATAAAAATAAAAATAAAAAAATCTCGGGTGACAAGAACAATGAAATATTAAGAAGAAAGACAAAAGAATATGTAGTCATACAAAAAAAGTAAGCCAGATGGGAAAAAATAAAGCCAACTCTTCCCAATCATTAAGCATAATTAGACACTAGGTGTTTATAATGAAATTCACAAGATTTGTTCATCATTAAGAAGTGTGAATCCTTCTGTAAAACTGAACTCTTGGCAGATTTGTAATCTCAAACACTCAGCTGTGTATCTACACCATGCCAAGAACAAAAGACATCAACTATGATGTCGGACAAGCGATTACAAAAAAAGGCTTATAAGGCCATCTGCAAACTATTCAAAATTTACCATTATAGAGTGAAAAGCATCGTTTACATTCTGTTCAGCCTTGAAAGGAGTTGCCAGGTGAGCTTCTCAGCAAATTCAGTCACAAGGTCAGATCTTTTAATGTTTACAGATCTAAAGAAAAGCCAAGACTTAGAACAGGCATTTGTGAGCACATTAAGTATTTGTATACATGATGGAATAATTAGAAAAAAGACCAAAATAAATACATCAAAAATAATATGGTAGGATGCCATTTTTGGGGTGTGAAACTTCTGGAATGAGAAGACCAAGGTGAAGATGTTCATGCGCAGCCCATTGTTTATCGGCACATCACCAAAAACAAATCAAGCATGGTGCAGAAGCGGTGATGATTTGGGCTTGTTTTGCAGCCACTGTCATTGAGACAATGACGAACGCCTCTTTATACTAGAATATTCATAAGATAAATTCAAGGCCATCTTCCACTCAGCTTAAGCTGGGGTGAAATGTTCATGCAACAGGACAACAATCCCAAGTACACTGGCAATTCAACATTTCAATGGCTAAAAAATAAATAAATAAAGGTGTTGGAAAGGCCAGGTTAAATCCAAACAACTCTGTTGAGATCATCTGATGGATGCTTAAGAAAAAAAAATCTTGAGAATCTGACAACATTTACTACTACAATTTAAGTTGATAAAAATGGTTCTACGTCTTACTCGAATGTAGGTTTTGTACAGGATATTTGGCTTCAAAACGTTAAAACATTTGAAATCTGTGTTGTTGTTGTTGTTGCTGTTGTCCAACAGAGTTGGCCTGATAAATAAAAACCTTAAATTACACATGCATATATTTATCATTAGTTCTGCCATTCCCGTTTCAAGGACCATGCAATTACGTAAGTGTAATTATAAAAGAGAAGAGATCGGCAGGGGGTGGACATGGAGGAAAAACGCAGTGTGTCATTTTAGGGCTGGCAGACAAGCACTGGGGTAGGACTGGCAGGATAATGCTTGTTTTTCCGCATTTATTTAATCATTTATTTATTTATTTCCAGCGCATACACTATAAGAATATACTGAACAACATCAATGTAACCATCTTTTTTCATGCCCAGTGAATGCAAAAAATGCTTCTCATCAAAGACAGACATGCATTTAATGTCTGTTAATTACTCCTACATATGTGTATGAGGATGCACATCATGCACATGGCTGGACATCAAAGAGTGCGGACCTGTAGCTAATGTTTTTTACAGCATTCACTTACCGTAAATATACAGTATGCCTCAATTTTATTCAACGAAGTGAATTCAGTGGACCAGCTGAATGGAGGCAATGAAATGACATACTATGCTTGATGAGATGTAAAATACCCGTACATACTGTAGGGTATCACAAAACATCTGGACAAAACGAAACGAAACTTGTAGCCTTGCATCTCCAGGATCGAGGGTTTGATTCCTGCTTTGAGTGTGCATGTATGTTTGTATGTTCTCCCCGTGCTTGGTGGGTTTCCTCCAGGTCCTCCAGTTTCATCCCACAGTCCAAGGACATGCAGATTAAACTAACTGGCATTCCCAAGTTGTATGGTTTATGTATTTGTGTGTGCCCTGTGATGGACTGGCACCCTACCCAGGGTGTACCCCGCTTCCTGGTGTAAGTCTCCTGGGACAGGCTCCAGGACTGCTCTCCCACTCCTCCACAACACTGTACACAGGATAAGCTTTATAGAAGATGAATGAATGAATAAAATTCAATAAGTCATTTTTGCCTAATACTGTACAAACATTCCAGCCAATATACTGCTAAAAAATTAACACACACTAGGGGTGTTCATGTCAAATATACTGTAGACTAATTGTTCCTCCAATAATTTTTTGAGTGGTGTAATTTTTTTAGGCTGTACTTAAACTAGGTATTGGCCTGAATTACTGTATACAGCAACTTTTGTAAAACACGTTCACACAATAATAGTTTGTTTTATACCTCTTTTATCATCGTCTATACCTTTTTATCCTGTATTCAGGGTCGCGGAGGGCCTGGAGCCTATCCCAAGAGACTTAGGGCACAAGGCAGGGTACACCCTGGATGGTGTGCCAATCTATCGCAGGACACACACACACACACACACCACGGGCAATTTGAGGACACCAATTAGCCTAATCTGCATGTCTTTGGATTGTAGGAGGAAACCGGAGTACCTGGAGAAAACCCACCAAGGAGAACATGCAAACCCAGACTGTGGAGGTACAAGGCAACAGTGCTTACCCTTAAGCCACATTTTTTTTTTTTTTTTGTGTGTCCTATCATGGATTTTCTTCTTTATTTTTGGCTAATCAATCAATCAATCAAGTCATAGCTCCAGAGGTACAAAAAGACAGCTAATACAGGTACAGTATACAAGGTAGAAAATAAATAAATTAATTGACTAAATTTAAATCTGTGCTTTTCCAAGTGTTGTTTATACAAGTGTCACATGGTGTTGAACCTTTTATGAGCCAGACTGATATAATAGTTTTCTACAATCTAAGCTAGATTGTGTTTCAATGTTTTCTTTATTTGTTTTTTTATTTCTCCTTATTAATTAATTATGATTTCTCAGTAAAAGGCCGATACTTATCAGCTCCGCGCATTTGTTATGCTAAATATTTAAACATATTAAACATAAAGGGGGAACAAGGACCGGGGGTTAGTGATCGCACAAAATTTATTTATTTTTATCTTTTACACTAGACTGAATAGCATTTATTCTTCACTGCAAGTTTAAATTATAATTGTTGTAATTGTTCATATATCATGACATTATTTAAAAGCAGAAAAGTCTTAAAATTTATGTTTTATTTACAGACATGATCTAATCACTAATAGTTAACCATTAAATGTAACTGATGTTTCCAATTCGTTTGTTAGTTAATGTGTCAGTACCCTTTAAAGCAATAAATTTAATGTAGCCAGACCTTTTAGAACTTCTAGCTAAATACCCCTGCTTTAGCGCATTTAAAATATAAAAGCCAAGGCTGGCAATACCCTGTGCGACTCTTTTCAGTCTACTGGGCAAGCTGTCCATTTTTAAAATGACTTAAACCTGGCAACCCATGCAGAACACTAAAGCACTGCCAGTGTGAAACATCTAAAAAGCTCATTGTGTTCATAAAAACTCTAGGGTGCTGGTCTCGGATCAGATTCCTCCCTAATTTTTCGAGTGTCGGAAAACCCAACCAGGTCAGCAGTTCTTTTACAAGCTATGCTGCAATAGGGGAATGCACACCATGCTGAGAGTAAAAGCACAAAAAAGCTTGCTCCGGTGATTTATCATCAAGCTCCGTCAGGTTTAAAAGGTCCAAGAGCAAGCGAACATGTTCACAGTCTCTGCACCAATCCCAGCTTTTGTTCGGGCTTCATTCTGTAACAATCATTGACACTATTTTGGTATATTCAGAGTAACACCTCACTCACAAACACCTTAGCTGTTACACATCTGGACGGATGCTAATTGGCTCAACATGTGATCAGAAGCACACCTTTTAAATGGGTTTGTGCAGAATACAGCAGCTCGCAGTTAGCAGTACGCGCTAACAGATGCAAAATTATGCAGTGCTCAGGAAGAAGTGAAGGATCATTAAAACATGCTGAATAAAACTTTACAACTGTATTCTAAAAGCAGATGGAGAATGAATCTGCATTAGGAATCTCAGCATAAGAGCTAGCTAATCTAGATTCAGCTATTTATATGCATATACTAGTGCGAAACAATGAGGGAGGCAAAAACTACCAGACGACCACTGAGGATTATTGAACCTTGCAGAATGCAACTTTACATTTGTACTCTAACAAATCTGGACCCACACGCATTAAGAGCAAGAGCACTGATTCAGACCTAGCTGGCTTTTGTTCCTATAACAAACAATATAATTAAAAACGCTGATCCCATGGCAGCAATGTGGACTTAAGCCCAGGGTCTGTTTGTAACACTTTGGTGACACACTTGCACATCAACTGTTTACACAACACATACTGTATGTGCACGGTAAAGCTAGAAAGAGTGTGACGGCAGATCTACTGCCTAACACAAGCACAAGCATACTGTAACGTTGCTCCTCACTCAGGCAGCAAAGCAGTGCTGAAAGGACAGCGCCACTTCAGCACCTCCTGTGTTTGGACAGCCAGGAAGCACGCACTCAGGGTGGCACTACGAAACTCAGCATGCCTGGCAGTGTATCACAGTCTACCCTCTTTGACCCGCGGCCCAAATATAAAAGGACGCCGTGTGAGTAGAGAGCAATACCTGCGGCACCTTCAGGAGGCCAACCTCCAGCAGCAGACCCTCATGGGGACTGACGACGACATTACACCCGGCTTCTTCTGCCAAAGCTCACACTTAAAGCTCAAGATGACCTCCAGGCATATCTGCAGACTATCAAGGGGATGGGCGAGAAAGAAGAGCGGCCCCATGGTGAGTGTAGTGATGCAGCTGGAGCACAGAAAGTAACCAAAATTGTGGTTCTTGACCAGTTTCTATGTTCCCGGATGCACAGGAATCCGGGATTATGTGGATAAAAGTAAAGCTATTAGCATGCAAGCCCTTGCCATGACTCAGGCACTGGTAGAAACCCTGGAATGTGTGATTGCCATGCTGGCTCTGAGTGCAAAAGAAAACAGCATGCCACCCTCTTGCTATCGGAAACGGCTTGCTGCCCTCCATGGTTCCTCTTCACCTCCTACTGTAGATGCCGTAACCTCCAGAGACATAAAGTGATAGGAACATGATTGAAAAAAGGGAAGTTGAAACAAGAGGACAAACAAACTTCACCACAGTGATTGTAGCGTTATTAGGTATATATAAAATGCATGGAGTTCGCACAACATTCAAATCAATAAATGTCCATAATGTTTAAGTAACACATACTTTATTAATGCTTGCGTGACGGCAATGGTAGTGGAAACGTCCTTTTTCTTGGCTTCAACATTTTCAAATCATCCAGTTACAGTACTGCAGCTCAGTCCTTTACGCAGCTCATACTGCACTTACTGTAGCTCAGTTCCATTTTATTTATCATGTGGCAGAAAGGGGTGATGCGATTGGTTTGTCAGGAGGTGTCAGCGTTTGATTAAAAAATGTAGCACGGTTTGTCTAAAATGTGGAAATCCAAAGCATCAAAAAGAAACAACGTTTTTTTTTTTTTTCAGGTTTTAAACCTTGTGTGCCAGAGTAATAATAATTTGCCAAAAACTGTTCATATATTTTCATAATCTCCTATGATCTCAGCCAACTTATAGCCTAATTGTAAAACTTTAAATGAGTTGCATGAGGTACAGTATCAACAATATGTCCTCACACATGCAGTCACACTCAAACTCATAAACTCGATGACACAATTTGTATATTGATTGATATATTATTGGATATCTCACAGGGTCAACCTCATATCATTAGGCATGTATTCCATATTCGTATCAGGAACATCATTCACTGATTGCTCCACCTGGGCTGCAATAATCTATATATTCAGGTAATCCTGCCATTACCTGGGATTATTGAAATTTACTTTGTGATTATGTTCTCTCTCTCTGTCTGTCTGTCTTTCTTTCTCTTTCCATTTCAATGTGGGAAAATTCTCAAATCATTTCTAGCTGAATTAATGACATGATGTTTGATATAAAAACAAGAGGACTGGCTGGAAATATTAATGCATAATTCAGCAATTATGTTTTTTCCACACAGAGTGAGAGAGAGAGAGAGAGAGAGAGAGAGAGAGAGAGAGAGATGGACAGCAAAATGTAGTGCTCATAGTACTTAAATAACTATGGCATAGCATGAAATAGCATGCATTGCGGTTTGCATTGCATAACCTGTGCAGGCAACACATCATTTTATTTTATCTTTTTCCTGTATCTTTCTCCAAACATAACAATACAGAGAAATTGCCTCTGCTGGCCAGAGAGCAGGTCTCTTCCACTGCCTTTTGTTTTCAGACAATGAAAATCCAAAACCAATTAGAATATGTTACAACTTCTCGACAATGCTTTTAGAATTTGTTCTTATTTTTACTCAAAAAACATCTCTTCAAAAATTTTAAAACATTTTTCAAAATCAGCTTTTTGTAATGTTCAAGAAATTATTTTCCACCAACAGAAAGATCTTATTTGTATTGATTTCTTTACCTTAAGAAATAAAAGACATTTTGACAAAAGACAAAGCCAATTTGATGCTTTTTAGTCTTGATCTTGACCTGTTCTAAGTTTTTTTTTATTATTCTAATAATAAAAAATGGATCTTTTTATTATTATTCAAAATTTACCTATCCTAAAGCGCATTTAAAACCCTCGGCCAGTCTGAATCTTCAACCTCACAATGCCAGTCTCAAAAACAACATAACTATAAATAGCTATAAAAAAAAAAAAGTACAAAAAAAAGTAAAAAATGTTTTGTCCTTAAATGCATAAAATTGTTAATGTTTGACAACTGTATGTTCTAAGAGGAATACAGGAATACAAAACTTTGGGGCATGCAGCATTTCTCTGAACTTTGAAAGTTACCCACTATTATTCTTTTATAGGGCACTCATACATCTTTGGAATTTCAAAATGTAAAGTTTTTTCAAAGATTTTTCTAAGTATAATTTTTTTATATACTTTTGTGATTTTTTAATTGTTGTAATGTTTATGCTGCAAATCAAAGTCAGTGAAGTTGCCATATATGGGCCATCATCCATTATACTTTAGAAAACGTTTATACATAAAAATATTTATTAAAAAAAAAAATTGATAAAGTTAAAAGCGCATTTATTTAAACCTACACGCATATCAAGTCCAGTACAGACCAGTCCAATTCAAACCAGTCACTTCTGCAACCCTGAAACCTGAAACACTTCTGAAATTACTTCTTAATGCCTTAACAACTATCTAGAACAGTTTTGAAACACATTTTTAATTCTGCCCATAATCACCAGTTTTGGACAATGGTACTTGATGAAGCAGTTGCCCTCAGCATTAAGGCAGAGGTGGACCTTACAGACCTGATTAAGAGTCATGCCTTTTTTGGGCGTTTCCTATAAAATTACTAAGTAACAATAAAATCACCTGATCGACACAGTCACTTGTACACCCAACCCAAGCCTACCTGAGGTCTTCCACATTGGACACAGTCTTATTGAGGACGGTCTTGTCCCTCCGCAGTCTCCTGATCTCCAGCTTAAGTAAGCGGATGTCCTCCACCCTCTGGTTGTACTGGATCTCGCCCTTGTTTAGGATGGACTGCTGGATTTTGATCTTCTCATAAAGCAGAGCCAGTTCGTCATTCCGCCGCACCAGCTGAGTCCCGAGAATGTCCCGCTCGCTAATTACCTTAGCGATAAACACCAGAGCAAGTGAACATAAGATACAACTACTGTAGCACTATAAAATTGTTCTGGCAGATGTTGAATAATTGCTCATAACGCTGGAGGAGCTAATGACAAAATGCGAAAATTTTATTATCCATTACTTATAATAAATATGTAAATATCTTTAAATATATTTATATTTGGCAACTACTTTTTGGAGACACAGTTTCGCAGGTTTTATCAAAATGTGGAGACAAAAATGACTCATCTTGCCACATTGCATCATCTCTTCTATTTGGTCCCAGGTTTTTGTGCGATGGCAGTTTCTTTACGTGGGAAGGTATATGACCCACACCTACTGAGAGACACAAACGCTGGTCTAATTTTAGTTTGGGAAAAACTTCAGTCCATAAAGCAAGAAAGAGCCTTTTCTTCTGAAGATCAAATACCTTTGTCTGTTTCCAGCATCAGCTGAACTCTTATCTAACTGTGGTGAGTGCACCAGTCTATACCTTTGTAAGACGGCATCTTTCCCTTTACATAATGGAATGCAGATTCAGTACAAGGGTGCATAACTGTTAAAAAGCAAAAATCAACACACACAAATTGTAACTAATATTTTAGAAAAATAATTGAAACTTAAACTAATTGCTTTTGACACACAGGGCCAGATACAGTAAGGTGTTTGCATCTAATTTTAGGCACAACGGAAAAAATTTAGAAAACTAGCACAAACCCACACTTTATGTGATGTGTTTATGGTGACTTGTGAAATGATTTCTTATTATTTTGGGTCCTAAACATAAACACTGTCTGTTACAGTAGACATGTACAGTATCTTTATTTATACGTTCTTAATAATAATAATAATAATAATAATAATAATTATAATATTTTATTAATAATAATAATAAGAAGAAGAAGAAGAAGAAGAAGAATATGGGCCTTCAAGTCAAACAAGGACTTTTGCTTATGCACTATTGCAGAACACAGTCATGAGAGTAAAAACTATTATCTATCCCCCGCTGTACTAATGCACTTATCCCAGCATTTCACCAGTGCTTGAATACCATTAAAGGTACAAATCTTCTCAGTACACTAAGCCATGATTAGACTACCTGCATCACATCTGAAATGCTGGCCTCCCAGAAACTCCTTTAATAATCCATATGGAAATGGCTTGGAGCGATGGTCAGGACTGTATGAGTTCCTGAAATGTGCAAGTTGTGTTGGTGAAGGAGTGTGTGTACAGTTCCCACAGACAGATGTCCCCAATCCACTTGCCACCTCGGCCAGGATCACCATGAACGTACAGCCTTCTTTAAAACTTTCGCACCATTTAAATGTGCTACTGCGGCTCGGTCTCATCAATGTGCTGTGCTTGAAGTCTTCTGTAAATGTGAATCAGTTTTATGGCTTCATTCACCAGAAAGTCCTGGTTTGACTTGAACGGCCCTGGTAATAATAATAATAATAATAATAATAATAATAATAATGAAAAGTATTATTATTAGTAGTAGTAGCAGTAATAGTTTTATGAAAAGTAGTAGTACTAGTTGTTGTATTATTATTATTATTATTATTAGAGTTGAGCCTTACAGCAAAGTGCCTTACCATAGGCATAAACTCTCATGTCTATAAAAGACATATAATCATATTCATAATCCTTTTCAAATAGCAAGCACGGATAACAGAAAATCTTTGCTTATCATTTCCCAGCTTTTCATTCAGACCTCACAAAACCTTAGGGTCTGTAGTTTACTTTTTATCATGTAATTTGTCCTTAGACTTGGCAATCTTTGTTGCTTACTTACTTAGGTTTCTCTAATCACTAGTACTGATGTGTTTTGTGATTTTTAATTTTTTTTTCCCTTAAAAAATAAAATTAAATCAATGCAATTTCTCCATATTTTTTTTTTTTATATGACAGCATTTCTTCAGTTTGACGTTTGGTGAGTAACATTACTATGTACAATACAATATCTGTAAGTGTAGTCTTTTCAAAAGTAACATAAGTCCTTCTCAAAGACATTTCATCAAGGAAAAGGCTAAACCAAAAGATTATGTGTTGCTGATTTAAACCTTCCATAAGCACATACTAAACGATGTCGTTGTCTGATAGATATATAAATAAGGAGCTTGAGTCAGCATGGTCCCTTCAATTAAAGAGCCCTCAGGATATGGATATCCCTGACCTTATGAAAAGCATCTGCATCAGCTCTCTTTGCCACTTTGACTGCTTTGACTTTCTCATAGTTGCACTTTTTAAGCAATAAAAATAAAAAATGCATGGGATATGATTGGCTTAAAAGATATTGGCATCAAAGCACAATTAATAATGTATTTTGTTTGTTTGGTCAATGGACATATTACTTTTCCGATTAGACCATAATTGGTTGACTAACCCATACTATGCTTGACGTGATGTCTCCACTGTCACTCGTTAAAAGTGACAAGTCAGATCGTTCCCTTTGCACACATGCACATGCTTTTTGCCTTTTTCTTTTTCTCATTAATGAGAACTTGAGGTCTTGCAATGGATTTTTCTCTCACTAAAGAGAACCTGTGGCCTCACATACTGTACAGACAGCACTTTTGATTAGTTTATGGAATACGCCCAAACTCCATTCTTTCCTGCTGGAAAGATTGAACTTGGCATTGTTATAGCATGGCAAATGGGTGTCTACTGAAGTAAAAAACTTACACACCCACACACAGCCCTTTCTTTCTGCCTTACCTGGTCCAGTTCTTTCTTCTGACGCACTTTCTCGGCATCAGCGTCTGCTATGATTTTCAGCAACTTGTGCTCCTCTAACTCCTGATTGTCTATGTACTGCTTGGTCTCTTGTGCCTGCTGCTTCAGCTTCTGAAGCTCAGCCTACAGGAAGCATGAGGAGAAAATGTCCACTTACAAAGAATTCTTTAAGCATTTTTTTTTAAAAAAGCACTTTTTTACTATGTATAAAACACACATTTTAGAATGCCAACAGGAATTGTACTAAAGTTGACATTCCTGAAGCAAAATAAACAATGAAAGGAAAGAGAGAATGGGACCAAATGGGAAGTAAGTGTCCCTTGCATTGTATGATAATAGTTTGCACTCAATCTGCCAGCCAGGAAAAAAAATAGGCAGGCGAACTGAGGCGGACACAAAAAGAAAAAGAGACAAAGAGAAAGAGGGTTCATGCATCCAGGACTTATCATTGGAGCACATAAAAAGGTAAAGCCCCCGATCAGTAGCTCCATCTGGCTTCCCTCCTGGAGAGCTCGTCTTTTCCCCCCCTGCTGCCAGAACCATGTTGACGTTTCAACCAAATGAGTGCAAACACATCTTGTGTGCCACATCACTGATTAAGCCAACATAGAAACTGTCAGATACTGTTTCCAAGAATAAACGAGAAAGCTGACATGAGACACAAACCCCTTTTCACCAGATATTAACCAACCATTAGAGTAGACCAAATCCATCTATTCTCACCTATACAACAGATAGCGAATGGTTGCTTGTTCAAAACACCTACTGCTTTTCCATATGCTGAAACAATTCTATCACACGCTCGTTAATACTCCTGCCATTCGTTATGCTCCAAATGTTACCTGTGCACGACGATCACGCTGTGCTATATCCTGAAGTTCTCAGGCCTCCCACGCAGGGCTAAACCTTTTTAGCTACTAGCTGAATGATGTATTGAGATTTCAGAAGAAGTGACGTCCAGGCCAAGCCTCTGCACAGTCCACCTTGCACTCTTTGCATAGCAATCAGCCGGACCTGACCCGGACTAAGGGCAGCTCCTCTCCTCCTATTACACATCTCTGTGTTCCCAGATGACTGGAAAGTGTAGTCTATTCATTAGAATGATAATACAGTCTTATGAAGTGCCCTAATTGGAGGCTAACCAGACAGTGCCGTAGGGAAGATCAGGCCCACACACTGGTTGAAGGTTTGCAAGCATGAGCAAAGCACTGAGAGGCCACAGTAAGTTTACAGAAGCAGGGCTAAAGGTGGACAATATTATATATACTGTATATACCCACTGGTCACTTGGAAAAGAGTTTGTTTGTTTTTTTGACTTTTATAAGAAGAAAATAATAAGAAATAATGAAATGGTTCAGATACAGGTCAAGAACATCAGGTAATGTTCATATCCAATGTCAGAATGTTTTCATGTACAACAGTTTTCAGAGTTTTAGACATAACTGCTTAATATAGAGTAGGTCCCCCTTTTGCCACCATCTGCCAACGGGTGATGCACTGTGTTTTGACATTTTAGATCACATTTAGCATTAACCTTTTCATTAAGTTGATCTACACTGGAGCTTCTATTGAAACGGGACTACACGGGCCAGCATTCACCCACCCCCCCATGTGCATCAGTGCACCCATGAACCGGTCAACTGTTCCCCAGTTTTCCTTCCTTGGATCACTTTTGGTATGTTCTGACCACTGCAGACCAGAAACATCCCGCAAGACCTGCAGTTTTAGAGTCTTCCAGCCATCACTTTGCCCTTGTCAGAGTCACTCAAATCCTTACGCTTGCCCAATTGTTTTCTGCTTTAAACACATCAACTTCAGGAAAAAGGTTCCCTTACTGCCTAATATATCTCACCCTCCATTGTTATGTTGGACGTTCCCAGGCTGCAGTGGTCAGGACAAAAGTGATCCAAGGAAGTAAAACAGGTGAACCAGCAACAGGGTCATGGGTGGCCAAGGCTCACTGATGCACATGGGAAGGTAAGGCTGACCTGTGTAGTTCATATCCAGTAGATTGATGAAAAGGTTGATGCTGGGTCCAATACAAAGGTGCCAGATCACACAAGTCATTACTGTTAGGGTAGCAAAAGGGGGACCTAATCAATATTAGGTGGGTGGTCATAATGTTTATGGCTTAGCAGTGTACCTGTAATAGTCTTAACAATAGTCTAATAAATTGAATAATAAATCTAATCTTGTCGGTTAGAGAGGTCAGATGAGAATGGTAAACCTGGTCGAACCTAACAGCAGTCTATGGTAACTCAAGAGGTATCTCAGAATTCACCACATGAGAAACATCGAGGCAGATGTTCAACAATATCAGAAGACCAGAAATGTGAGGCAGAAGTAAGCATGAAACTAGAGAGTTATTATACAGTATATTTCTTTTTTTTATTATTATTTTGTCTGGTCGTCTGGTGTCATCTATTCAAAATGTAAACCTACTTTAAGTACAACATACTTTTTTTCAGTAGGCATACTGTATGCTAACAGACTTTTACAAGCACTTGGTCTGTCTCATGAGTCATTCTAAAGCCTCGTAATTATACACACTTGTTCCCAATTACTGGTTACCTAAAAAAAATACACGCTGCAAACATCCGCTCCTAGCAAGATATTGCTATTAGTCATTCATTACAGGTGTGATCAAGTTTTTGCTTTTGAGTGCGTCTGAGCCTGGTTTTGAACCAGTTTGATTTTCAGGTTTTGCATATCCTAGCCTACCTGCCCTTTGAATTTATCTGCTTTGCCATTAACATCAACAAACTTGCAACCAACCCCCTGTCTGTTTCCAGGCGCATCTTCTGAGCCATATTGGCACAATGCTTGAGATAACTGATAAAATCTTTAAAGAGTCATATTAATGTCATCTTTGGGGCTATCAATAAGATTTTTCTAAAGTCCTATCTTTAAAGGCAAATTGTTAGAAACTTTGAGATAATACTGATAAGCACTGGGAATAACCGCACTAGCATTAGGGACATGTTATCTACAAGAAGCAAGGCTTACAGTACCTACTGTATAATTTTAGTAGTATGGGAGTTAGTAAGCTATTTATTGGTGAGGGTCTTCTGTTGAATTAATTCAATTAAAATTCATTTTCAAAATAACTGTTTTTAGCCTATAAGCTAGCATCACCCAATATAAATAAAGAAATAGAAAATCGTAATATGCTATACTGTTACAATGGTATTTCAGACATTACCATGGTAGGCACCATAGGACAGAGTGCCAGGATAAGTACTCTGACACTTCAGGTAGTACCGTGATAGTACTATGGTCTGTACCACAATATTTTGTTGAATACCGTGATGGGTCCTGTGGCATTTCTGTGTGCACCCTGGTAGTACTATGGTCTGTACCCCAATACTTTGGTGTTCCATAGTACTATACTACAGAACATGCTGTACCATATTACAATACATGTACTGTACATGTACTATTTTACCATAGTATGTACCATGATAGATTTGCTGCATTTGTCATGTTATGATGATTATTGTCTTACACTTAATAAACTGTTATGGCTGTGCAAAGCATGTACTATAATTATTTTGTTGTTGTTGTTGTTGTTGTTGTTTAATTTTGCAAGAAGGAAAAACGACAAAAGAAGCTTGCGTAGTTAGCTACTGTTTCTTGTAGCTTGCAGTCTGGCTGGCTACTGTAATAAATAACTATTGATTTATTGCAAAGTGGCATCTCCAGCACTGATTATCGCTCAACCTTTGGAGACACACACATTTGAGGGATATACTGTAGTATCAGTTGAATATGTAAGCACTCAACCTTTAAGTAACTATCAAATTTTACAGTCACACCGGTCTTTGGAATAACCTCAGAGCCACAACGAGAGAGAGAGAGAGAGAGACATGATCGTATCGTATGGTGTTACCACAACTTTTCACAACTGACCAAGCCACTGTAGTTTAGCAAACCAGCAAATTATTAGAATAGTCACACTCTTAGAAAGATGATGCATTTTGACATTACAGCTTAGAGGGAGGCAGGAAATTACACTAACGGCTGCTATTGACTTCCTGTCAGAGGTGTAATACCCCTGACAGTTGCTAAACACTAGGGGTGGCTTGCAGACTATAGCTGACAAATTAATAGGACAGGAGTTGCAGAGGTGCAAATCACCTTGCTTCAACGTTGTGACCTTCTAAGGGCAAGAGTCATACATAAAATATCGACACCTGATGCTTTTTTTCCTCCCCCCTGCATTATCATGTTCCCCCAAAGTCCTTTAAATAGTATTACTTAAAATGGAGGCAACAGTAACTCACTCTCTTAAGACCAATTAAACTCGAAATGTAGCAGGTTCTATCTGCATCATGAATGCTTTATTCCTGTAGGGAACTGATTCTCCTGCTGCCAAAACAACCAAATCTATCGAAGGCGCTTAATAAGTAGCTGATGAGCTGATTCTGGTGTTGGTGTGTTCAGGGTGAAAATCTCTGTTTTGTTTAGACTTGTGAATTTAATTCATAGACATTTATAATGATTGATATTCTTGAAAGATTTCCATCTTGTGAAGTTCCAGAGTATGGGTTACTCATCCGCAACTCATCACAATAGCACTAAATTTGATGGATTATGATTTGATGAGCAAATGGCTAAATGGCATCTCTGTGCTTACTGCCTTCGTAAGGAGCAAGATTTAGATGGCTAAAGAGAATGTGCTGAATAATGAATCTGACAACTCCTCAGCAACGCCGAGGACACTTTTTTTTTTTTTTTTATGAGTTTATAACAGTTAAAAATGGTGGGATTAAGATGAAATGAAAGATATTCGACTGCTAAAAGCTTAGACTTGCTTTAAAAAAAACAGGCAATGGAACTAGATATGGAGTTCAAAATGTGCTGTTACTGAAGACTAAAAAGAAAATGTTTTCATATTCATCACAAATAATTTTCAGACCTCCCACACACCTATTAAATGACATTGCTGTGTAACACAGAGCTTGCTACAGTACGACCTACGGTATAATAAAGTTACCAGACGCTTTATTAGAAACACCTCTAGGCCTGCACATTCATGGTATTATGCATTCAGCCAGTCATATGGTGGTAGTGCACTCACTCGCTCGCTCGCTCACTCACTCACTCATCATCTATACCACTTTATTCTGTATTCAGGGTCGCGGGGGCCTGGAGCCTATCCCACGAGACTTAGGGCACAAGGCGGGCTACAACCTGGACAGGGTGCCAATCCACAGCAGGGCACACACACATACAATCACACACTACGGGCAATTTGAAAACGCCAATTACCTGGATTGTGGGAGGAAACCCACCAAGCAGAACATGGGGAGAACATAGAACATGTAAACTCCATGCACACAGAGACTGGAATCAAGCCTGGATGGGAATCGAACCCAGACCCTGGCGGTGCAAGGTGACAGTGCTAACCACTACACCACCGTGCCACCGATAAAAAAAAAATTAGGCAGGAAAAGATCTTTGGTTAACATTAACATCAAAGATCAGACTGGGTGGGGGGGAAAAGCATTTCAATCAATTTGATTTTTGGATGGTTGTTGGTACCAAACGGTATTGCTTGTTGCTGGTCTCTTGGGATTTTCACTCACAACATCTCTAGAATTTACACAGAACGGAGCTAAAAACAGAAAATCCAGGGTGTCGTAATAGCAAGTTAAATAGCCAGTCTTTATAACAATAATGAGCATGCAGAAAAAGAATGCACAACACAATGAACTCTAGGGAGGGTGGCTACATCAACGAAACTGGTTCCACTCTGCCAGGAACATGGGGCTACAGTGGGCACAGTCTGAACTGGAAAAGCATTGGCAGGTCAATTTGTGGGTCAGAATTTTGGACAGCAACTTCTGTGGACCAAACCTGCCATGTTTGAAAGGTTGGTGGTATAACGGTATGGGGAATGTTTTTCCTGAAACACATTGGGTCCCATAATATGAATCAAGCCTATATCTAGTGTATGTATTGCTGCAGAACACATGCATAGGAAGAATTAACCCATTTTAGATTAGGCTATTCGTTGCGTCCACCACAAAATTTATGATTGATTTGTATAGGCACAGTAAGCAGTCATTTTACAACGAGGCTGACATTCCTAATTTAGACTGAATATCTTTCAGTAACTAAGGCAGAAAGAAAAAAATCTGCTGATTATAGCAAAAATGGGTTTGTGTAAAAAGAAACAAGAATTTCAGAGCTGAAATGCCTACAGACTTTGAAGGGGAGAGAGAGAGAGAAAACGAAAGGCTGGCTGACAAAAGATGAATTGTAGCACATATACTATTAATTTGCTGTGTTCTACAACATGAACAATGCTTATTTGCCCCTGCCCTTACTACCTGCTCTCCTGCTCTCCTGTTCAGCCTGGCCCATTTTCTCAGTTCTTGTCAAGCAGATTTCCCATGACGTGATTGGCATAACAAGCCATTCTGCCTTGATGCAGTTACCGAGCGTGCAGTCGTAACAATGTGCAGCGGTAATTAATCCAGCCAATTTTATTGTGCGCCACATGTCAAGCAATCAATGACATCAACGTCTTGTTTGGGTCTGCTGTCTTGTTTACTATTTTTAATTGTATTTTGGTCATGGAGGCTATATACTGTAGAGAATTATATGGAAGCTAATGACACCAGCGCCCTTCGTAATGGCGAGGACGCCTCTGATAATGTTTTTTAAATTGCGGAGGAACTTGTGATTCAATTATCAAAGCGATATCAGAACCATCTTCTATCCCATAGCAATTACAATTCTGACTGGATGAAGAAAATGTGGCATTAAGCAGAAATAAAAGGAAAAGAAAAAGAAAAGACATTAAAGCAGGAAAAAGATACACACTAAACATTCTAACTTTCAAAGCAGCTGGAATTCATCAAGTAAAAACCACTTACACAATTGTTCCCTTTGTTCAAGCAAATTACTATGAGAAGGAAATATATAATATGAATTATTATATAATTGCAGAAACGTTCTATTTTAATTTTGAGATATCCAGGCATAATCTTGTTAAATTGTCTCATTATTATTATTATTATTATTATTATTATTTATTTTTCCCCCCAGATTTTCTCCCTAATTTAGCTGTGTTCAATTCCTCCGAAGACTATCACGTGTTTCCTCCGAACCACATGACGCCAACCGAACTGATCGCTCACACTCTTGTGGGGGGCGGTGTAACACACTCGGAGGACAGCGCTATCTGCTCCTTCTACTAAATGTCTCTCATGCCACCCCGCTGAGAGAGCTCGGCCAATCAGCTCTCTCTAGGCCCCCGGCTGCGAGAGGTTACAGCATCACCCGTGGATCAAACCACCTATCAGCAATAACAGGGCGATCACTTCACCACTGCGCCACTTGAGGGCACATTGTCTCATTATTAAAAAACAACTTAATAGTATGTGAAGCATATGAGGACATATGAGCATCTGTCCATCCATTCCCTATACTGCTTATCCTGTAAATAACCAGGGGATTCTGAAGCCTATCCCAGGGAACTCGACATACTGTATGTCTTTGGACAGTGAGAATAAAACTAGAGGAGATCCACCAAGCAGGAGGAGCTCATGCAAGCTCCAGTACAGTAATGTTCATTAGTTGAGAAATCAGGACAAGAACTAAGCATCAACAAAACAACAGAGTCAATTCTTCCCTCCTCTGTCCTATCATTGCTATCTGTCTTTCATCTTAGTCTCTCCCCAGGTTTCTGTCCTAATCAGTTTGTTTTTTTCTCCACAGTTATATGTGCAAGTGCAGTTGCAATCACACATCAAGAAGTAATTCCTGCGGCATGCAGGGTAAGCTGCTTGGCTTGGACAGGTGCCCAGTGATGCTTGATACTCCTTTTGAGAGTAGGCAGGTCCAAGTAATCATTACAGAGATCGGCTCTAATTGGGAACGAGTGAAAAGATAGCTGCTGATTCACCCTATTATCTACTGAGGCCCGCATGAAGTATATCGCAAAATAATCAAAAGCTTGGCGTAGACAGACCTCAAAGAAAAATGTTATCCTTGTGATTAGGTTGTCCATCATAAATAGTGCAAATCAAAGTATCAAACCAAAAGACATAGTCACTCTGAACTATGTCAGAAATGTATTCCATACCCACTATCATATTGCTTAAGCAACATAACCATGAATATTAGACCTGTGTCTGATCTAAAGAAGAAGAGCATTCTGACGTCTCCGCCCCAGCCGTCTGTTCAAGTCTCTCAGCCTCAGTTTGTGCTAGTCCGTGTTTCACAGACTCACAGAACAAACAGTAATTTATCCCTTCCTATTATACTTTGCTTATAAACATATATACAGTACACAAGAGTTAGTCAAAAATTATCCGCACTCCGGTTATATTAAAACCTCTATTACCTGCACTGTCTTATTGGCGCTTTGTGTTCAAGGCTCCTGTCTCCCCAAATCACTGCTGTGCAGGTGTGAGCGTGCTACATCAGTTTATTTGTAACTGCAGTGTGAGAAAAAAAATGGATGCACCACTTTGCATTAAAGAAGAGCAGCGTGCAGTGATTTTTTTTTTTTTATGGTCTGCAAACAAAATTTGGAAACAATACTCTAAGGAAGGTGAAAGTTTCTTGGAGAGAATCATTGTTTGTGATGACAGACGGATTCATCACTACGAGTCTGAGAGTAAATGGCAGCGTATGGAACGACAACATCCTCAATCGATGCTTATTAGTCTTATTACTTTATTACTTATTACATTATTACATTATTATAACTTATTACTTATTACATTACGTACATTTATTGCACTCAATTCACTTCAACCACCATACTGCATTTTCCTATGACACTGTAACATTTAAGTGGTAATCCGCAACACTCTAAATGTCCCATGTTAGATTTACTGTCTCACTGTCATAACCTGTGTGCACTCCTGTTACTTGTCTGTTTGTTATATGTGAGTTATTTCCACTACTTTTTTAATCATTTTTTTTTATCCTTTTGTGCACATCTGGAGTCTGAAGAACGAAATTTCGATCCGATGTGTAAATTCTGTTTGCATGGTCGTATTGACAATAACGTTCACTTTAACTTTGACTTTATTGAAGCCTAATCATCAGATTAAACCTAGAGGACTGCGATTCAAGAGCGATGTGATCTTGCCTGAGAATGAACCATCTGCACACACTTCTGCCCACAATGTCATCCCTTTCTATAGTCCTGATGTTCCTCCACTGCAATTTCACATGTTTGGTTCCTGAAAGCAGTCATATGAGGATGAAGATTTACTTCTGATGAAGAAATGAAGACAGCGGTGCATTCATGGCTCGCAGCTCAGCTTAAAACATTTTTAATGAGGGAGTACGAATGCTTGTTGCCAGATGGACAAAGTGTATTAAAAAGCAAGAAGATTGTCATTTTCTCTAAAATGTAGTTACAAGGACAATGTGGTCTCCAATCTTATCAACTACATTTTAATAGAAGCTTTCATACCAATTGTAGAGCATTCGACAAAACTAAAACCTCATGGTGGATTATGGACGCAGTGTGGCTTTACATCAATTGAAAGCAGTTTGTGCCACCAATTGTCATAGCTGGACAAGTCCGTGTGTTCTCTCGCAAGACATCATGTAAGTGACCACAGCAGGAGACAAAACCACTAAAAAGAAACCATAAAAATGGATGATTTTTTTTTTCAATTAACATGTGAAAACTGAAATTGCGATCTGAATCAGCAGAGTGAATCACATAAGAGTTTAAAAGGGCGACATTCATTTGTTGGAAGCCATAAAATATTTAACACAAGTCTAGTCTGCAAGATTTTACTAGAGCTCCACTATCTGTAATGTAAAGAGTCCTTGCTGGTTTTTGACTAATGCTACAAAAGTCCTTATACCTGGGACATTATCCTTTAGTTTTGTGTCCATGCCAAAAACAGCCGCCAAATTTCATGCATAACTCGTATACTGTCAACTAAATTTTTATTGAAGAGAATCCAGATGATATTTAAGGGGGTTTATTTTAATATAAATAAGCGACTTGCATTCTCAGGGAGTTCTGTATTCCATAAGGCATAGTCTATGGTCCATCAGCATTTTGCTTATTAAATTAGCGAATACATCATTTGCCATCATTTACCTTGTGATGAAAATAAATAAAAAGCCATGATAGCTAGACATTTAGGGGATACTTGTTAGCTTGATACAGTATGTAATTAATCTAAAAGCAAATGTAGACTGAACTACGTAATGTGGTGCTACAGTACATGGGGTGTAGGAGCCACTATGGAGATACGGAGTTATGCACATACAGACTAGTAGCTAAAAGAAGAAATAATATTTGTGGTACAAAAGACAAGCTTTGTGGTAGGAAGATTGTGAGATTAAATCCCAAACAATGGCTACAGTACAGTATGTGTGGGCCTGGAGTCCAAGAAGCAAAAGTCGCCGTGTTCTCTGGATGGGAGGGGTGCCATAACTTTCTCCCTTTTTTCAATAACAGCAACATGCATGCTAAAAAGTAAATTTTTCCCAGAGTGTGTTCAACTGCTCTGTGATATACAGTAGCATAACCAAAAAGAATCTTCTAGTGACTTGGAAATGTGCTAGCCTTGACGCTCCCTGACTGATGTTATAGATGAGAACTAGTTAGTGGGTGGGAATTGGCAAACCATCAAATTGGAAAGAAATATGGTAAAAAATATATAAAAAGCCATTTTTGAAGTGTCAGCTAAGCTGTAATGTTTAACTTTATTGCTCTCTCTTTCGATTTGAGTAGATAGCAACCCTAGGTTTGTATGGCTTGAAATAATGTTCTGGGAGCATTGCCAAAACGGCCGCCAAATTGAAAGACGTGGCTATGAGCACTTATAATACCACAAAGCTAACACCTACAAAGGGTATAATGGAAAAACTTTCCCCTCAGCCAAAAATTATAATGACAACGGAACTTTTTTAAAGACGCTATACTCATACTCTATACTCCAGAGTACAGGAATACAGTGTCAAACCTTTTGACCTAGATGTCCTCTATAGCTCCTGTTCCATTCAAGTACAAGTTTGTTAAATCTGTGTATATCGAGATTAATAATAGTATTGAATTATATTACTGGATGATATAATAGAGACTAATAATGTTGGAGTGCACTTGAAGTCAGGAACCTTCATCAAGGCTGACCTACCTTCCACTTCTAGCTGTGCATCAATACCATAGACATGGAGATGAATTATTGAAGCTGTTCATAAGGACTCTGAAAAGAAGGGCCCATGCATATTCATTTAGCCCTCCGTGTCAGCTGTTGAATTAGAAAGTCACAGGTACCAAAAGCACCTCTTTCGATGTTTCAATATGTCCGTCTGGTGAAAAACTATCGAGTACTTCTTTGTATGTTTTTTTTTTCTTTCTTTTACTTCCTCAACATCCATTAATATGATATTCGCTTTCTTTCTTTTCTGTCCTTCTTTCTCAAGTTGATATTGAAAGCCTTGAAATGTTAACTATGCTATTAGACAGGGATATAAGACTTAAATATGAAAACTAATAAAATAATGAATGATAAATAAAACTTACCTTTTCAACCGATGATTCAATTTCATGGATAAAAAAAAAAAAAAAACATAACCCATAAGAAAACTTACAAACTGCACCAAGCTCTACTTTACATCACATATTGATAAGTTCTGTTCTAAGATCAGTCTTCTGTTTGTCCTACTATAGCCTAAAGAGCACAACAGCATGAGAGCACCTGATTCTGGATCAGTTTTTTTTTTTTTTTAACCCTGAAATGAAAGTATATGAAACCTTTTGTCTACAAGGATGAAGAATAAAAAAAAACATATATATATATATATATATATATATATATATATATATATATATATATATATAA